>VCRD01008232.1:0-10467 GCA_006783055.1 Trinorchestia longiramus
ACCTGCTGAATCCCCCAAACATGGAGGGGGCAGAGAGGGAGCTGGGGGAGCAGGGGGGGTTCTGGTAGTCAGGTACCAGCAAGCTGTTGTGGTTGGTTGTGTGGTTGTTGTTGTTGTTATTTGTGTTCTGATCCACCAGAGAATCAACGCTGGTGGAACGCCGTGGAGCTCCGTATCCATCCCTTCTGGTGGAAGCAAGAGCAGAGGAGGAAGATCAGAAGTGGAAGAAGGTGTGGAGAGGTGAGCTGATGGATGAAAAATTTACAAAAAGAGTGGAGTGCAGAGGAAGCAATTGATATCATTAGTGAAGTAAAAGCGAAACGTTCTCAAAACTATGCTTTTAGTCTTCAAAACTATGCTTTTAGTCGTTAAAACTATGCTTTTAGTCGTTAAAACTATGCTTTTAGTCGTCAGAACTATGCTTTTAGTCTTCAAAGCTATGCTTTTAGTCTTCAAAACCATGCTTTTAGTCGTCAAAACTATGCATTTTGTGTTCAAAACTGTGGATTTAGAAACCTATTTAATTAATAAAAGTTATTTAGTTTTCTTAAACTACTTAAGCAGCAATGCAACAAAAAGATCTGGCATCATCATAACGGAAAATATCAAGCACGACAATCAAGTGTAAAAAAGCGTCAAAAATGCGAGCAGGATCCACGATTTCATTGCAAGAAATTTTGACTGTAAGTCAAAGAACATAATATTACCACTCTATTAAGCGTCAGTATTATGTAAAATATGGAGCAAAACTCTGGTCTCCTACCTTAAAAAGAGACATTGACAATATGGAGAGAATTCAGCGTAAAACAACGAAAACGTCTACAGCAGCTTGAACTCATCTATTTAAAACACAGCAAACTGCGAGGACAACTCTTCGAGACCTACAAATATCTAGACAGCTTTAACACGTTGCCTCCGATTGCCTGCCGGTGTAAATCTTCACTTTGTACGGATAGTCACTAGAAGGATCTGAAAAAATTACAGAACCTAACCTATGTGGTCCACATACGTACCACTTCGGAGTCAACGTGTTAATGATGTTAGCATAGAAGGGCTTTTCGACAGAGAACATAACGTGTAAAACAGAAATAACAGCTGAAAATTAATAACAAGAAACTTTGAAACGTCCCAGGCTTTAGAACATCTATTTAATATTGCCCGAATTTGGAACGAGCTGCTTAAAAATATCGTTATCACTTGCACTGTGAATGAACACATTCAAAAATCGTCTTGACATACGTTGGATAAGAAATCCCCCAGTAATATTAGGTACTGATTCAAGGTATAAAAAGAACTCCGGTAGAATTTCAAATGTTACGGTATTAGCAACTTAAGAATGAACCAAACGGCAAATTTCTATTGCCATATTCTATTCTTCTTAACTTACTAAAGCTATTTAGCATATCAACACAAACAGTACTAGAAGTATATAGAATGAACTCGTATGTGTCTACTCTATACATGACGCACAAAGTGCTCTACTGTTTACCCAATACACTACTGTATGTCTACCCAACATACACTGATCTGCTGTCTGCACAACAAACATAATATTCTACAGTATATATATATATATATATATATATATATATATATATATATATATATATATATATATATATATATATATATATATATATATATATATATATATATATATATATATATATACGTACATAAAGTATGAACATGTACATAAGTCTATTCAACTACCATACCGGTTGGAATAGAGTTTTAACTATTAGAGACAGCCTTTCAGAAGGATAGAAATAAAAAAAATTATGGTGGGCATCCAAGGTATCAGTGATACTCGTGTTGGATGTCGGTAGCACGGAGCGTCGGCCTACCTCACGAGGCGAATTAAAAGAATGGAAAAACAGGGCCTCTTAGCTGCAAAACTATAATAAACCCACAACAGATTCCCGAAACAAGTGATTTTGATTTTGCGGTGGGTAGCTTCTATTGTAGCAAAGGAATACTGACTCCCCAAGGCACGCTGACGAGGACAGACAGCACCAGCATGAGCGTATGCCCAGGAAGTTCAGAATCACCAAGGTATAACCCCTTTCAATACAATAATCTGCGTCAGTGGCACCTATGGTATTAATGTAGATATCGCTGTTATATATCACCTACTGTGTCAACCTAACTCTTAATGATCTTACAGCAAGGTACTTGAAAAACAATCTTTAGAATCTATTCTTTTCCTTGCTTATGTTTTTTCCTGTAACGATGATATTGAGGTACATGCCCAATAATATTAGGGCGTTTGCTCAATAATATTAGGACGCTTGTTCAATAATATTAGAATACTTGTTCAATAATAGGATATTTTCTCAATAATGTTAGGATACTTGCTCAATAATATTGATATTATGAAAGTGATACAATATCCAGTAGATTCAGCGTAACAATGTTCAAAAGTAGACATTTCATCGTATACACAATATCTATTCACAAAAATATTTGTCTATCCTCAGTAATACTCAACATTTGGCTTGTACTCAACGATACTCAACATCTGGCTTATACTCAACAATACTCAACATTTGACCTATACTCAACAATACTCAACATATGACCTACACTCAACAATACTCAACATCTGGCTTATACTCAACAATACTCAAAATATGAGTTAATACCGAGAGAAAATACCCTAGTGTCGTGACGACTTCCTTCAGAGCTCAAAAGTTTGAGTTCAGCACGTGGCAAGGACTACTATAATCAAGACGTGCACCGCCATGTAGCTGACTACGGTAGCGGAGGCCAGTTTACTGACCTCAGTTAACCTCCATCCGTCATAGTGCGAACATTGTTGTAGTCTGTCGCTCGGTTTGAATCGGAGATTGTTGTTTGTTTCGAGGCACATTGCTGCATTTCTAAGTGGACACTGTTTGTTTACAAAGTTTATTACTTATTATATGTATTAAAAATGCCGAACAAGTGTGGGGTTGTGTGAACAAGTGAAATCCCTCCCAGAATCTTCAATGTGCCTGCTTCATGTCTGCCATCTCCAAAACCTGCACCTCGCCCGGTGAAAGTGGAAGACCAACAACTGAGGTATTTTCTTCAGAAGGATAAGATTACTTCATTTGATGCTTTCAAACGTGAATGTAATCTGCAGAAGCAGTACAAGAACTTTTATTATTTCAAGATCGAAAGAAAGGCTTGTGTGTTTGTTCATGACCGACAACTTCAGTGAGTGCAGCCTGTCCGTGATTGTCGAAAACAAGCCCACTTTGTGTCCCCCACTAACGCTCAGTGCATTCAAGAACGGCATTAGTGTACCACTATTAAAGATACTTCATCCCAACAATGGTTTGAGATCGTATACGCAGTCCGACGTAACCGTGCGCTTGGCAATGAACTATGTATGACATCCCGTTTGACAAAACGATCCAAAATGTTGTAACCCTTCAAGCTCACACGTCAACCTATGTCGACACCGAGAAGAAGAAGTTTGTATTTTTTATACGTCAGTTGGAACTTTTATCGCAGAAGCAGTTTTCCATGAATGATTATTGTTTTGCTCTTCAATCATACGCAAAGTGTAATTATGAACAGCTCAGAGACTTTTTGGTGCTGCCATGCAAACGCACGCTGCAGTACATCACTTCATCAATGGACAAGGACCAGGTGCTGAGGGAAACATTTGACAAAGTCCAGACACTGCAACAGAAGAATGTGTTTCTCTTCGTAGATGAAGTACAGATTCGCCCAGCTGTTTCAATTTCTGGTGGGTTGCTGAGTGGCATGGCCGAGAACATGAGTATTCTGAGTATTCTGACGACTACACTCACTCTATTTGCTGTCAATCCCTCAAATTTGCTGTCAACCCCTCAGAGAAAGACTAGCAGAAGAATGCAGTCCTTCAGACCTCTGTGAAGAAGGCCCGGTTGGCTGACTAATCGCTGCAGTTCGGTAGGTTTTTGCTTCTATGTCTGTTTGTTTATATGCGTGAATGTTTGTATGTTTGGTTGTTTGCATTGGAAAAGGTTTAACTATAATCAACTTGTTAAGTCTAAAACTGCAGCAACTCTGCTTTCTATAAAGTGGCCACTAAGCTCATACAATAATACATGTTAAGTCCAGTTAAAATTGGTTTTTCAAAGCATTACAGTACTTTAAACTATTTAAAATTCACTGTAAAACCTTATTATCCCTTCTATTACTTGAAAGAATTAATTTTTTATCAATTTGTCCGATAGAAAATGCAATGTTACCAAGAATGTAATGGCCTCCGCTACCGTAGTCAGCTACATGGCGATGCACGTCCTGGTTATAGTAGTCCTAAGGTACGTGGGTATAAATTTGAAAACTAAAGTCAATTCTCGCGTGTCTCAACATACGCATTTTGGGGTAATATCTGTCAAAATTCCCCTTAATAATTCAGCAGGTGACGTGTGAAAAAATAGTATAGCCCCTTTTTTAAAGTTGTGTGGTAGTTGAACAGAAATATGCAGCATATTTCAGGAGCAGCTTAAACGTGTAAGAATAAATCTCTAAGCAATTACATGTGCCATTTTTAATGTGTCCTTCAAGTAACATTGTTGTATATATTCGTAGCAGCAAGCATACACAATGTGTTCTGGTATGTGCTTGCACAATTTCTTAATTGCGCCTATTCGCTAAACCTTCTAAACAAATATTCAAAACAACTTAGTCACAATCAAACATTACAAATAAAAGATAATTTTTGAAAAACAAAGGGTCAAATAAAAATTTGCTGACGTGACCACGAAGCAAATTTTGGAAGGAGCAGAATTTCTACATTTCACATGCAGTAACACCATGGATCAAATAAAGTTTATAGATGGAATAAATAAAGTTTATAGTTGTGATGCCAGAGAGCTCCATGTGACTATTTGTTATTCAAGAGCAACGAACACAACATGCAACAAGTTGTGTGGCAGCGTAGGTGATAAAAAAACACATAAATTGGTGAATTATGCATAATGTGTTGCCACGCATGTAGTACAAGTGTAGTGGGAGAGATAGGATTTAATAGTTTTTTATGAAGATGTGAAGGAATTTTTACGTATATTATAGATCAAAAACAAAAAAATAATTTAAAGTTAGGACGTAGAAAAGGTTCAAGTGTACTGCTATGTAAGAGTTGACAATTTCAAATGATTCTGTGTAGGAAACATATTGAAAGCTAAGTATTCTATACACAGCATGTACATGCATACACCTTTACATCCTTATTAATTCATTTTTGACGGAAGAAGTTTACATATTTAATATTTACATGGGAAAGGAAGCATAAATAATCTGGATGACACTTATTAAGCTTAAAAAATACGTCAGAATGTAAAAAAAACAAGAATGAATGAGTAAAAATAATCGTCAGCTTCAGCACCAACTTTTAAAAATATATTTACTAAATATACCTTTTAATGCAAAATCAAATGATGCTCTTTTTAAATATGATGACAAAGAATTAAACAACTGAACACGATGAAATAAATATTACATTTTTTCAATATACAACCGGACAGAACGTAAGCTAAAGAAGTAAAATCCCACTATATAATAATACAAAGTTTGTTGCTTGCTTGCTTGCTCCGTGTCTCTGTGAAGCTCTTAAGGATTTAGATAGGAGGAAATTCGGTAGGGTAGACATGTATTGTAAGCATTATATTGTGGATACCAAAGGCACATCCTTCAATGTGGAAACTCCTTCGCAAAGCCCGCGTCCACTGGCAAATCAAACGAAAAAATTCAGCAGAAAACTAATGAATTTTTTTACGCGTGTGTTTACTAGTGAGTTTCATAATCCTGAGTTGAAAAGAAAAGAAAAAACATTTCATCTAACAAATGCCTATCGACGTACAACATCCACGACAAAATGTGAACATCAGAACGAATGATAGAGATTTCCGGGCTTCAAATTGATCAATCAAACAAACTGCATCTACGACGTTCAAAATCTTCATAAAAAATCAATTTTTTTATCAGCAGTGACAAGTTTATTCAAATGAGCAGATCTCAGCTCGGGATTTACAGTTTGTTTTACACAATTCCTAAAGCAATATTTCCCGAATTTTGGAATCTTCACAATTTGTTGGAAATGACAGTGGAGACAAACCATGGCTGAAGTAGTTACAGTATGTCCCACAAAAACCCGAACCGAGTATTTATTTTCCCGTATCAGTAATACCATCATCAGCCACCGTAGTCGAGTGGTATGCGGCCCGTGTTCTGTATCGGGTCTCTGCTTGTGCAGAAAGACTGCGTGCGGGTTCGAAACCCGGCAATGAATACGAGCTGTTTCTCGTTTCACGCCGTGAGCTCGCACTTATCGGTAAGATCGGTCGGTATCGCACTTATCGGTAAGATGGAGCTCACCATCATCCTTACTCTAAGAATGTTAACCTTAAGAATTTAAAAACCAATGTACTAAATGTCTATGTACTGTGTACTTGATTGGAAATAAAGATTGTTTTTTTTTTCATGCGAATACCATAAGTATTTAATTTCTAGCAAAATTATCCCTCAAAATTAATCTATAGAAAAGAGCATACAATAAGTCGAATGATGGTATTACTGATACGGGAAAATAAACACTCAGTTCAGGTTTTTGTGGAACATACGGTATAGCCATTCATGTCATATTCTAGATACAGAAATTCAGCATTACTGAAAGCAACTGCAAACTTGTGTATGTATATTGTAATATGCAATACCCCACCGAACTCGGTATTCACGATACGGACTCGAGTATATAAGGCTCTGGATCTCGCTAATTTTTTTGAAAGTGACTTATTATAGTGCACTTGTACAGCGAAAATGAGTGTATTAATTTACCAGTGAACTGAAACCAAGACCGCCAGTGCTAATTTCTTCCAATCTATTCTTAAGAGCGTGACACGAAACATATAAACAAAAAATATATAAATACAGAACGGTAATTCTTAGTATTAGATTAATAGACTCTAATTGACGTTGTAAAATACTGTTAAACTTCATATAATTCAAAATTAGACACAAATAACGAAGGGACTTGAAAAATTAAACTTTTATACTAGTTTATCCATTCTTTTGCACAATTTTTTACTGTTTTATTAACACAAAAAACTAAATTTATAGACTAACTATTTTAATTTAAAGTTTTATCCTAAGGCTCACTATGTCTCGACGTTGTTCAATTTCTATCAGCATTATGGATTTTAAAACTCAAACAAAAATATTATCACATAATAAATGCAGCAATACGTTATTAATTTAAAGAATTGTGGCATGCATATAACATTTGAACAAAATTGCAGGATGTCAGGCAGTGAACAGCGCAGTGAACACGAGGGGAACACATGAGAACACAAGAATAACACTGTGCAACACGAACACAATACAAGATAACAGAGAACGCAAAAATAACAAAACACAACATCAGGGAACACAAAAATAATGTTGAGGGAAACAAACAGAACATTTGATAAATCACTGAAACAACACAACACTACAAAACACTGTGACACAACATAACACTCTGTGACACTACATGACACTCTGTGACACTACATGACACACTGTGACACTACATAACACTCTGACACTACATGACACTCTGACACTACATGACACTCTAAACCAGTGGTTCTTAACCTTGCTGGAGGTACTGAACCCCACGAGTTTCTTAAGCGCATTTACCAAACCCTTCTTAATTGAAGAAATAAATATGATTTTTTCAAATTCAAAACATAGGTATATATTTTACTGCCGCACAAAATGAACCGTGCATTAACATTACTGTGTTTAAATAACAGAATCATCAAAACATGATTTTCACACAAAACAAAATTATGATGAATATTTGCTGGAAATCACTGTGACTTCTGCTGTTGCCTTTCAGAGACCAGTTCAGAAACGCGCGGCTTCACCTTGACAAGTGTCACTATCATGTCATTTTCGCAACAAAATCAGTTCCTTTTCTTCATTTTTATGTCCAGCATCCTCGAAAAGGATTGCTCGCAAAGATATGTTATAACAAACGGTATGAAAATTTCCAGAGCTTTCTTAGCAATAACAGGGTACGTTACTATTTGTTGACACCAAAACGTTGAAAGCGTTGTTGTTCTGAAGAGTTGCTGTTGAACCTGGCTCTGCTGAATTTCAATGATTTCATCGAGGTATTCATCGTTGACGTCTGTTGTCTCAACACTAAACGTGAACGACTGTCTCACCCATGCTGGATATGACTCTCTTGTAAGGAAGTATCCGTCGAGAGACTTTGCAAGCTCATGTAAGTGCGTGACAATTGCTTGCTTCAGTTCCGCAGGTACAGAAATGTCTCCGATTCCAGATACATCTTCGATCTTACTTACACAGTCGTCCAGCGGGAGAAAGTTTGCGAAGTTATTGTTCTCTGTTCATCGTTTCCATAGAGGTAGCTTTTTTCGAAAAGCTTTCAGGTTTTCCTCCGCTTTGATGATGTTGACTCTACTGTCCTGCATCTTTTGATTGAGATGATTGAGAGCTGCAAAGATATCAGCCAAGTACGCTAAAATGAGAATGAACTCAGAATTTTTGAAGCAATCTGCATGACAAAGTTGGTGCTCTTGCAAAAACAGGGCCAATTCCACACGCACGGCAAAAACACGATTCAGCACCTGTCCCCGGATAACCACCGAATGTTAGAATGGTACAGAAGTACCTCGAATTCAGAGCCCATTTCTTTACACAGCTCACTGAAGATGCGTTGCCTTAGAGCACTAGTTCGCACATAGTTTACGCATTCCACTACAATTTTTAATACTTCTGCCAGTTTTGGAGGAAAGGTTTTTGTTCCCAACGCGTGCCTGTGCAGAATACAATGCGTAACAATAATGTGTGGTACATCGGCTTTCACTAACGTACCAAAATCAGACTTTCTTCCCAGCATGACGAGAGCTCCGTCCGAACAAACTGCAGAAACCATATCCCACGAAAGACTGTTGTCTTTGAAGCAGTTATCCACAAGTTTCTTCACATCGGTTGCCTTAGTTGTTGTAGTAAGAGGCTTACAAAATAAAAAAGCTTCCTCTATCACATCGTTTTTCACATAGCGCACGAATACAGCAAGCTGGCTTAGATTGGAAACGTCTGTGATCTCGTAGAGTTGAAGGGTGAATTTTGCCAGGCTTGAAATCAGATCTGCAACTACTTGAGCCAAGATGTCTGTGGTCATGTCCTCTATTCTGTCGCTGATGGTGTCATTTGAAAGAGGAATTTGGGATAAATTTACGTCAGCCTCTATTCCCAGCATGATATTCGCCATCTTCGACTTAGCTGGTTTTACGAGTGTTTCACCAATGGTGTGTGGTTTTGCCCTGCTTTGCGATCAGGTAAGCAACTTTGCACGATGCTGTGAGGATCGGTTTGTTGATGAGTACAAAGCTGAGAACAGGCAGAATAGCCTTTTAACCGAATCTGGCTCTCTTCACCTTGAATTCAGCGAGCGTTGTGTTTTTTATTTTCTATCTCAATGCAATTTAAGGAAGTGTTCTCTTAGTTTTTCCGGTACTAGACTAGAATTGCTCAACTTGGCATTGCAAATCAAGCAGTTGCGCCGCTGACTCCCATCACGTTCCGTTATACATGTGAATACATATTGTACACATTCATCCGACCACATTCTTTTTTACTCGACATAGTAGGTATGAAAAAATGAAAATATTAACCAATAAATCACAAAACGTACCATAATGAGTCAAAAATCGACTTCAAAGCGCACCAAATTCCCTGCAGCACACATTGGCCAAGCGATGTAGCATGATCACCTGCAGCCAATGATGGCCAAGCGGGGCGTGTCATCACGAATCATGTGAGTCGGATGTGTGTCTTGACCTCCGCCGAACCTTTGAGACTGACTCACCGAACCCCTGGGGTTCGATCGAACGCAGGTTAAGAACCACTGCTCTAAACACTAAAAAACAGTTTTTAATACTACATAGCACTATATAACACCAGGTAACAAAACATAATAGTTAACACTACATGACACACTACAACAAGACGTAACACTACATAACACAGTACAACAAGACGTAACACTACATAACACAGTACAACAAGAAGTAACACTACATAACACAGTACAACAAGAAGTAACACTACATAACACAATACAACAAGAAGTAACACTACATAACACACACCCGCAAGCAGAGTCTCGTCTGTAGAGCTGCTGATGCGACGGAAGCTCACTCAGTCGCAGCGACCTCCTGCAGTGTTAGAGGTTACGTTACGTGCCTGTTACGAGCCTGTTACGTTACGTGGTTGTTACGTGCCTGTTACGTGCCTGTTACGTGCCTGTTACGTTACGTGCCTTTTACGTTACATGGTTTTTATGTTACGTGCCTGTTACGTTACGTGGGTGTTACGTTACGTGGCTGTTCCGTTACGCGGCTGTTCCGTGACGTGCCTGTTACGTGGGTGTTACGTCACGTGGGTGTTACGTTACGTGGCTGTTACGTTACGTGG
>VCRD01008233.1:0-18244 GCA_006783055.1 Trinorchestia longiramus
GACATGGAGCACTGAGTTAGGACATGGAGCACTGAATTAGGACATGGAGCACAGAGGCAGGACTTGGAGCACAGAGGCAGGACTTGGAGCACAGAGGCAGGACTTGGAGCACGGGAACACAATTCAATGCGTAGCTAAATATATATTATCTTGCTTGATTTTTCAAAGTCGGTTTTCTTTAAGCAAACTTGAGATTAATTTTTGCTATCTGTGATGTTACTTTTTAATTTTTTTCGTAGTTTTTACTCCAATATTACATCCAATTAAACATTGAATTGAAGCCCAGCTTAGTTTTCCTGCTTCTAGATTATTTATATATATACATATATAATGTCTATTACCTTGAGTAACCTGTTAATCCAATAAGTAAATAAAATGTTATTTCAGCGAGATCATTCCAACACAACTATTCCAGCCGGATTATTCGACCTAAAATTTATGTGAGTCAATTCGAATAGAGAAAAAGGTAAAGAAAATAAATAATTTTTGCGATCAAAAACGTAACGACAACCAGCCTTGTCCCGGAGTCAGCAAGATAGAGTGTGTGCGTGCATACACCTATGAAAAGAAAGTGTAGCGCATTGCTAGTTCTCACAACAATAACAAACCTATAGACTGGAACAAATCTTCCTTTAGAAGGTAGGTATGAGGCTTCATAAAGCACTGCAGCAGCATGAAGGTATCAGACAGCAGTGTGCGAACAGTAACATTCCTGCTTACGGTCGGACATGATATCTGCATCAATGTAAGCTCACCACGAAACGAACTTTGAACTTTTGTTCCTAAACCTACTGTATCCAAGTTCTACCACCACCGGAACAAGCGCTGGTCCTGTATCTTCATAAGTCCCTTACACTCGTCTTCATGTGCACCCGGAAGTGTTCAGTAACATTGACTATGTTTAAGCGTTCAAGCATTCAACGTTGGAAAGCTCGAGTTTTCATCGTCAAAACGTAGGCAAGAGGATACAAGATAATGAGTTAACTCTACGTTGCTTGAAAACATGTGTAAATCTAACCCGTGTTTGTCTCTTCCTGTTCTCTCTATACATTGGAGAACACAATAGAAGTAAAACATGCCAAGTTTTTACGACATCAAAATGATATGAGTTGTCTGTAATGCAAATGTAGCATGCTGCTATCTAAAGACACTAAAATTTTTAAATCACTCTAATCAACTTTCGAGTGCAAAATTTGCAGTGGGCTAGCTTTTGATGTTAAAATATGGTAAGATTTCGCATGATTGCAAATTGTTAAATGATTAGCGAGTAGTGACTGATTATGTGCTCGAAAGTTCCAAATGCAGGGCCAGTTATTTGCGTGCAGCAACTTCTTGGCTTCAAACCAACGTAGAATAACAACGTACAATGCAAACCGATAAAAATATTGTGAATCAGATAAACGTGCAGCCCAGAAAGGTAATAATTTGTCCCGAAACAAATTGTTACTTATTATCTAAGGTGTTTCCAGAATTATTATGTAAGTTGGTTCCAGAAAGCAAGACCCAGAATATCGTCAAATTAATAGGGATTGTGGAACGTACGGCTGACACCGATTTGCAAAATTCATAGTTTTATTTCGGTAATATTTAAAGCAATCATTAGTTCTATTCGAAATTAATTTCTAATTGCTTTTCTATTAGAAGTCGTCAATTGGAGATTTTCGGCCGCAGGGACGACACTCAACTGGTAGACTCTATTTACTAATTTTTTAGAGTATGTACAATAATTCATAATAATGTTATGTAGAATTATTCAGTATACATCCTGATATTAATTTTGTCTTTAAATCGAACCAAATATTGGATGCACTTTGTGTCTTTTAAGTCTTACTACAACCATAACTAAATCTAAACAAGATATTACTAAACACAATAATATAATTCGCAGAATATCTGGGTAACACTTCTCTGTGAATTGGCAATCGAGCAAAACCCTGTCTCAGTTTTATCGTATAAAAAATATTCGTATAATTCTTTGCCTTTCAACTGCAGCCGAAAAAAAAACTAGTCTCTTTGTTTGTAGAACTGCCTGTATTTTAATTGAAATGTTGTTTTAAAAACAGAAAGGCAATGAGCCAGGAGCTACACAGCCTTGTGCTTCGATGTTAATTCCTTGTGTAAACATTCATGCTGTTTTTCTTCGTACAAACGAGAACGACTTGGTGTTTTCCGGGAAAAAGAATTAAACTGATAAAGTTATATTTCATTTAAGTTTGTAACTTTGGTTGTACTTTAGGTTTATCTTCGGAAAATTGTAAACTAAAATAACGTCCTCCACTACTACCTTAATTTAAGGGCCAATATGAAATTTTCAATTGAGTCTAAGTACTACACATAAAGCGTACAACAAGCACAGCATAGCATAGAACATTTTATTTGGCTCACTTTATCATAAATCAGAATTTTCACTTACGGCGTGTCCTAGAAACAAATGAAATTTTTGTGTTATTTCTTTGAGATATTCAAATGAACTTGCTTCACTGAAATGTAGTTAGTTTTCATTTCGCTGAGGAGTTAGTCGAAACTAAGATTTTAGAAATCACTAAAACCCTCCTAGGCACCGTCTCTGTTTCTTCATAGAGGCCGATTTTCCACTGCTCGCGAACATCTAATTCGACACCAACATTGAATGTATCTCAAGTGGGAGATTCACTTCCACCTCTTGTTCCCTACCACATTTTATCGATTCACTCACGTTTTCCTCTCCTAACTTCCTCTAGTTTCCTCCTCAGTCATCTTCATCCACAGCTTCTTATTCCATCAGTTATCACCACCTCACGTAGGCAACAAGTTCCCTTCCTTCCGCGTATGTGCAGCTCATGAGAGCCACTTTCTGCACCCCATCGGTAGATGAGTTCAGTTGGAGAACGTTAAAACATGTTCCATTTCGCTTAAAGCAGATGTAAGTGAGATGCAGATTGGATTTCTTCACCAGTTAGACGAATTTTTCACTTTAAATTCACTGTTTTTGTTTAATTTCCGCAAGCCAATAGCTGCCTTCACTCTGTTGCTAGTGTGAACACGTGCAGTGAAAATTTAGCTCCATGTAAATACGAATAATTCACTGAAAAGCCTTCTAATATTGTCTATCGCTTTACTTCTACGTGTCTTTGGGCATCAGGGACCCACTGCAATAAACATTACTGTGAATTCTTATAAAAAGGGCGCATTCATCTTAAATTTATTGTTTGCTCGCAGTAAATTGAACGCGAAAGCCATTTCGATGGGATGCTTGTAGCCTGCCCTTCACTAGCTTCACTGCAATATTCGTTCCTCAGTATAAAATTTTCTTCCTCGTTGAGCGCTGGTAAACAACTTTTCTGGCAATTTTATTGCCGTATTTTTTTCAGTTTCCAGTGAAGTATTCCTGAAGCAGGGATGGATTTAGCTCAAGAGAAAGGGGACGCTTTGTGTATTTTTGTGTTAGGAATGATGGGGGAGTCTGCACTAACCGTGCGTGCGTGTGTGAGTGACATCTGTACGTGTGTGTGTGAGTGACATCTGTACGTGTGTGAGTGACATCTGTACGTGTATGTGTAAGGAAACTGAGTTAACATTAGGCCACGCAAAAGTACGAGAAGCAGAAATCTTACGACGATTAAAAAAAGGGGATAATTTACATTCATACTGCCCTGAAACCAAGCTAGAATGTTACTTGTTTGAAACTAGGTATCAGGATCGCTCAGTTCTCACCAAATATGAGCTGGGAGTGACGCATGAACTGAAAAAACTCCTCTATAAAATTCGGAGACAATTATATCATATGAATTCCATAGTACGGCGCTTCATTTCAGAATCATTAATATCTGAAATCTTATATCCCAAGTCGGAGTGACCAAAGGATTTACATATGCATAGAATCTGGAGCTGTAGTTGGTATCGCTTTATTATTGATGCATTAGCAGTCCAAAGTTTTTCCGGAAGCGATCGTTTGCAATTTACTTCACGAAAGGGAAGCTTGTAATCGATGTTTATTTGCTGGATCGTTGTCTTCAACAGAGCGATGGGTGTGCAAGGCTGTGGAGGAGGGCACGAGGGGGGGAAGTTGGGGATGTTTTACTCCCCGTTGTATGAATTTGTTATTAACATTGCATAAAAATAAGTGCATTGACAGCAGTATTTCCACGATGAGACATTTATTTTACAGGTAGCAAATTGGTGTCAATGTTTTTGACAATGCTAGTGGCAATGAGGATGGCAAGACTGCACACTTATGCCAACTGGTTGTAAAAGAAAAAAATGAAAGCTGATCATTGGATATACAGCGATGGATTTTCTCAAAACATATTTTCCAAAATAACTTTTTAAATGAATATGACGTACGTGAAGAGAATTAGGGACATGATAAACGTAGAATAAAAGGGAGACTATTAGATGAAATTATAAATATTAGAGAATATTTAAATAAGATGGGCGTCAACAGAACAAAGTTGAAGATGTTTAAAAAATGATAAGGCAGTGAAAGTAAAACAATGCAATAGGAAAAACATGTGACGAGTTTGTCTAATATCAAAATCTATTTTCGTTAATGAATGTGAATGCAACCAAATAATTCCAAAATTATATTTCTTTTTACAAACAATACCGAAAACAAAAGTACCACTGAAAATGACTTTCGTCTTGCGCTTGCAAGCATCGCACCTTCAGAAGGCATTTGCTGTCTAACATTTTGCTGTGGAAGGACAAAGCCTGCTTTCAAGCGCAGCAAGGCTTTCAAAACTGAAGAAGATTTATCAGTTCGACACAAAGGAGATGCGATCTCGCTCAAATGCATGGAGCTAGCATTTTTAGATGAGCTTCTTCCTGGCAAGTATAGAAGATATCTAAATTTTGGAGTCTTCTTGGCATGATGATGGAGCTGCTACGGCACTCAGAGCACCTCGACACAGCGGGCGTGAAGAAAGAGAGCAAACGAGGGAAAGTGTAACTTTGATGGACGTAAATTGTTTGCTGCGTAGTAGATGCAGGAGAATAAAATTAAAATTGGTAACACTGTAACTCGTCACATGCAAAAAAAAGTTCTGATTTTCGTGATAGCATGAACACGAAAAATTGGACTTAATTCTTATAATATGAATAGAATTTCAAGGAAAATATATTAAATATAACGGTAATTATTACTCCCATCATTTTTTTTCATCATTAATATTATTGATATCGTTCCCATTGTTCTACTCAAGGTTTAAGGAACATTTTCTCCTTGAAGCGGATCATCACACAGTAACTCAGCGAAATAAATCGCAAGTTTCTGCATAATGTTTCGAGTGAAGCACTGGGATCCTACTTATATAGAGTAGGGCAAAATCATTTGACACACTCGTAGGTATAACACAAGGGAAATAGAACTAAGAACAAACAATGAGTCTCTATTTCCAAAAAAACAAAATTATGAAAAATGCAACAAAATGGCGTTATATGTACATTTTGATAGTAAAAGAGCATTCTTCACATATCACCTTATTTGGGTTACACTAAGCCAACAAATGACACAATTCCTGTTTTATAAATAACAGACCTTTGCAAGTGTCCAACATGCACTGCAGGGTTCTCTTTTGTGTGTAATTTCGCTAGGACTTCAAACGCCTTGCTCTCTGACGATGCATTGATTTTACCCTCCTTGTTCTAACTGGAAATAATTGCTCGCAACCTGGCCAGTTGCACTGTGAACACAACAGCAATCAGGAGCACATCGCTACGACAAACTGTTATTGAGGCTCCAACAATCATCTTGCTGACAATCCTTTTCGTTGGCTTTCCACTGTTTTGGGTCGCTTCAAACATGTCGTCTCCAACAAGCAATTGTGTCACTTATTTTTGATTCGCAAGTTCATATTCGCTTGATAATTTGACGGTTTACTATATTAGGCTTATGAATAGCTATATTTATCTCATTATTAGCTATGTTTGCCCCATCATTAACTATATTTATCATATTAATGGTTATATTTGCCTTATATTTTTGAGATGTCTGTCACTTGATGGGCATTGCGTTCCCCATTAATGCTTATTTCAATAAAGTTCTACAAATTTCTGTTTTCCCTTTTTTCTAGCATTACTAAATAAACAAAGAGTGTCATTTTTTTCATAAAATTGTGTTCTAAATTATGTAGAACAAGGTCTTTTTCTGACATTCATCGCTATTGTTTTAGACTACTTCAGGTCCTCATTGCTTGCATAAATATTCTTAAGGTCCATTGAGCACGTACTTTACTCACAATGTACGTGCATTGTATATGATAAATTTCATATAAATAGAAGGCCGAATAGTTTTTATAAAGAGAACAGTCCAACAATTGGACAGGCTTTCAAGGCTAGAATATTTCAAATGGACTTGGCAGGATCGACTGAAAGAAGAAATTCCAATAAGATCATCCTGATCTGCAAATTGGAAGGCAGAAAATCTCCGGCAACGTGGGAACGGGAATGCCAATAATTTGAGATTTTTTTTCAGGAGATCTTGGAGAAAAATTGACCGAATGCGCTAGAAATGAACGCTAATAGTTGACATAGAGGAAGTTAATTTTAATGACGTAAGTACAAAAAACACTAATCACTTAACAATTAAATAAACAGATACAAATGAATAGAAATAAAATTTGTGAATTAAATAATCATGAACAACCTTCTAACCGCCATTCATTGCTCTAAATTAACGATGCTTCCTAAGATATAATACAATTAACCTACCTTGTCAGTTAATCCATGCTTTTAATGAGAGTTTTTGTTCCTGTATCTGATAATATTTAGCTATGTACTTATAAAGACTTCTTATTTTGAGTGCAAGCTTGTAAAATATGTACCATCAAAAAATTAAAATGTTACTTTTTACTGCACATTTTTCGTTCATGCATACACAGTGCACATCTACCAAGTAAGATGTTTAAAATGCCTTGAAAACGGCATTTTATGAAAGAAATATGTGTTAATTTTATCATCGAAGTGTTTCGTATCCTATTACAAAAACTATGCCATTAGCTATTACAGTTAAAATAATTAATGAATCCTGATTTTTTAACGAACAATTTTATATAGTCGTATGATAATGATAATTATAACAATCAATATTGATATCTCTTTTCAATCTCAGTGAGTCACATTTTTGAACGAAATTTTCCGACGTAAATCTGTTTCCGTATGTATAGATTATGCTCCATCTCCCTCACAGAGCCAATACAACGAGCAGCGCGCGAGCAGTTTAGGGGCCTGCATACATCTAAGTAATCACGTTTACGTCTGGATGTCTGAAATCAAATTCGATCTCGGAAGTAAAGGTCCCAGCCAGGCATGATTTTCAATCGCATGAATCTTTCAAGTTCAGTTGAGATGTAAATTCCACGGCAAACAAAGAAGAACTCAGGTGACTGAGAGAAAATTTTCGGCATGTCTCGAAATGGGAATTTTTAAACAGAAAGTTTCTTCAAATCTGAAAGTTAAATTCGATGAACTCTTAGTAAGCTATTAAAACAATTCTTTGGATAAGAATGCAAAAATAATTTTTAGCACCAGCACAAATTTCACAAATTTTAAATTTTGCGTATAGAGACATAACTCACAGATATGATGGTATTTATTCACTTCATTACCAGTAGTTTGCTCCAATATTTAAAGAAGTTTTTGGTTCACAAAGCACGTCGTAAAAATTAGGTCATAATGTACCTACAAATAACGCATGTTAACATTACTGCGTATTTATAATCAATATATTTCATGATGTTCAGCCAGAAAACGAACTGAAAGCAAAAACGGGCAAAAACAACAAGGAACTGAACATACATATTATATTACGATAGGCCAATTCTACAATTACAGTCACGAAGAAAGTGTCGTTACCAGGTAGAAGAAACTGCACACTTGTACATTAAAAGTCTTGTAGGTGCATGCAACCAAAAAACAAGGTTTTACTGCCTGAATAACTGTTACCACTACTGGCAATGATGTACGACATGCATTACTTCTACTGAAGTTCATTACTTCAGAGAATGTGTTTACTAAATAAGCACTTACACTGTCCTTAACATTGATGTTTTGTTTTTGTTCTTCGTAATCTGTTTAAAGATACTGAGCTCACCTAGTGCATCATTCCGTCATGCTACAGCACAGTGTAAGGACGGTAGAGCTAGAGGCTTGTTTTTTATGTTTTAATATGTATGAAAGAAGATGGTTTGAAACTTAAATAGTCTAGGTAAGGTGATGATGTTATAATTTAATATCTTAGTAAGCATATAATGGTAAGGTAATAATCTTTAAATGAGGTGAGTTTGTAAAACATTCAAACATATAAATACAGTAGCCAATATGTAGGGATTGCACATAGTATGCAGGTAAATGATTATAATGGAAACAAACGATATAAACGTACGTATTTATATTCCACGTCTAAATTTTTCTAGAAAATAAAAAGTCACTCTGTAAAAGTCATGATATATAAGATACATTCTCCAGCAGGGCAGAGGAAGTAAGGCCCAAGTGGAAGGGCGTGGCACTAAGACCTCCAGCAGATTACGTGAGAAGTCATGTGTTGGCCCCCAGCAGGTAATCTAATCAGGACATGGGTCCTGGTTTGGGTGAGAAGAACCCAACAGGAAGGCCCTTTGCTGAAGTCATATCTGCAGGTTCTGTAGCCCACCCTGAAAATGTGCAGTTTTTGTGCCTTATGATGCGAGAAAAATTGATGTGTATAACGATGCTGTTCGCTCGAGTTTACTTTTAACAGAAGCGAGATGAATTTCACAGAAACATTTCAATCTTTCCAAAAACAAAAGCTTTGTTCTCGTGCGTTATAATCTAGTTTGCACCTAAGCACAGATTTCCTTCATACTATAATATGAATGAGAACATCGTTCCAGATCCCTTCTTATCATCTCTACATTTGCCAACCCGCTTCGTCTACCTACCGTGTTTCAAGTACTTCTCAAGCCCTTCATTTCTCCAGATCCACACGGAGAAGAGTAGTCGTTTAAGAAGAAGAGTAAAATATTTACAGGGGTAGAGTTGTCTAAGTTCTCTTGCTTCTGTGACCTTTGCTTCATTTAAAAAGGCATAACACTTTCACGTATCTTTTGTACATATACCACTTGACCTACATAAAAACCTCGGCCAGGTCGCAGAATCAAGCTTTACACTACCACGCATTAATAACCTGAACTTCATTTTTAATTCATTTATAAATATTCTTACATCTTCTATAAGCAATTATAAGCAAATTAAGATCTTTGATATTTTAATGAATGATTTATTTTGTATTGTATATTGAAAAGTTGACGCAAAGATGACATTTAGTCAATGATTATTAATGCTCTGTAAACAGCAGTAAGCCTCTTCAGAACGATGCAAGAACATTCTTCTGTATTGAAAGTGTTCAGTACATCTACCTGATAACCGAACATACAGGTTCTGACAGATATGTACTGGGTGTAAACGCCAAGTGTATACAAATTTAAACTGTTATAAATATATCATTATTTAATTGATTTTATCAAATGATGGCTCAAATTCATTGCAAAGAAACACAGATTTGATTTCGATAATTTTTATTCAAAATAACCTCCTTTGGCTCGAATCACAGATCGAAGTCTGGTAGTAACCTGTGAACATGTTGCACGCAATGTTGCGGTATCTATTTCACCCCAGCATTTGACTAAAATGCGTTTGAGTGAATCAATGTTTCTGTGGGAGATGATACAGGCCTTCTGCTCCAATATGGACCACACACCAAAGTCCATCGGGTTCAAATTAGGTGAAGATGGTGGCCAAAGTTCCTTCTACAAAAACCCTTTAAAATTGTTCCTACAGAAGCTCTGCACCAATTTGGCGGTATGGGATGCTGCTCCGTCTTTCTTGAGTGTCACTCCGCTGTCTCCAAAAGTTTTTCTCACCCATGGAACCACTGTATCCTTCAACATCGCCAAGTACACATGCTTGTTGACTACGACATCCTGTTCAATGAAGATAAGGGGTGTTTTCTGTCCACATGATGTCACTCCGGTTCATACCATGACTGACGCGGGTTTTTGGCGCTGGAATGATATGCAGTGTTCTGCAGGGGTGTTCTCAATGTTCTTGCACCAACCCCTGTCATTTTGTGGATTGTGAACCGCCTGTACTGTGAACAACTTCTCATCAGTCCATAGCACCGTCGGTAGCGTGTATTCCTTCAAGCGCTGGAGAAGCAGTCTAGTCCTATGCAGTCTCTTTTCTCGTGTGGGGCCTGACAAGAGCTGCCGTTCACCTTTTTATAGGGATAATGCTTGAGATCATAGTTGAGGACATTTTGAGTCGTCATATGGCTCACATTTGCCTCTTTAGCCATTCTCCTGGCGCTTCTTTGAGGATATCTTCTCACTTTTTCTCTGATGGTATTAATCAATTTTTTAGTCCTCACCGGTCGTGGTGAGGTTCTTCTCACCTTTGGCATGTGACTCTCGGTATCTTTGAAGCGTTTTATCACTTTGTACACTCCAGATCTGCTCATGAGTAGTTTCAACATCTTGAATAGCTAAGCAGGAGTTTTGCCTTTTTTAAGAAGACTCGCAATCAGGGCACTTTTGTCACTCATTCTGCTAGATTAATAAGTTTTACCAAGTTGTGTTAATCTGCACTCAAACTACACACTTCATATATATGTATTTAGGATATGTAAAGAAATAGGAATTTACCAATATATGGAAAAAGAAAACATTGAAAAGTTGTCTACACTTGACCTTGACACCCTGTATATTTGGTAAAAACGAAATGAAGGAAAAAACAAAAGTTGTGTTTTTATTTTTGAAATTAATTTGTTCCATTTCGTTTCATTTGATTCTAAAAATTCGCTCATTCAATCGGGTGCCGGTTTTTCGTTTTGCTTTTAGCAAACATACAAATGTTTCAAACCATTTTGTCACAACCTGCGACAAGTAAAATTAATACGTAAAACAAACAACAGAAAATCACTATGAAATAAAATAGCTATTACACATCCTATTAATCGCATTATTTTCAGAGTGACTTCTTCCCAGAATATTCTTGCAACACAAAGTGAGGAATACAGTTCAAAAATTTATTTAAGTATTTAGAACACTAAACTCATGATGTCCTAAATACTGAAGCAAGTTACGACAATCGCAAGGTTGTAAGCGTTTTAATTCTTATCAGCCAAATGACCTTGGCTCCGGAGGTCATTATTCTGGTTTACGACAGCAGCAACAATGGAGGCGTGCCAACTTTTTCCGGAGGTCATCAATCTTTTGGAGGCAGAAAAAAATTTGGATCCGTCAGGCAAGCAGGCTTCGTCAACTGAACTTTGATATCACAGACAACTGAACAGGAACACGTTCAGTGATGATTATTATGTTATTTATTAAATACTGTGAAGTTTCATGCAGTTCCAAGAGAATGACAGTTACGACCAGAGTTTATGTTGTGTACAAAAAAAAGATGCTGTTCAGTTCACTCGCTCTTGAGGTTTGGTTGTCAAGTGCGTAAACGTGTCGAATAAGAACGAGTTCTACAGTTCTGGTATTTAAGAGAGAAATATTGCTTCGATATACAATTTCGAACATCCAATTGGATTGAGATTGAACAAAGGAGAGAACAAAGAAGAGATTGGCAAGCAATAGTTTTATGAACACTATTTTCTTTTGCCTTTTATTTCGCTTAAAATATATATGGTGACCAAAAATTTTGTCCTCATAAACATACACAGTACAGATCAAAATTAATCAAGTAATAAATAAGGTAAAATAAAATAAAACAATATTTTTTTATTTTTTATCTCCTGTTTTTGAAACCGTTCATCGGTTCGCAGCTTGTGCTCAATTTGCTTACGCAAGAATTCTAGAATACACAGATATTGTTGCTGTCACATGAATTCAAGTTTAGCAATTTGAGTATGTTTAACATTAGAACAAAGTGGTGACGGATGCACACGACAGACATGTTCTACGACTCTCCCGTCTACTGCGTGTAGGATACAACCAAAATACTGGGATGTGCCATGTGTTCAACTCAACCAATAAACGATTACCAGTTCGATTCAAATTTGTGTACAAGTTTTAACTGAGGAATATTGATCTTATTGGCTGCTTTTTTGAAGAATAATGATCTTATTGGCAGCTTTACTGGGGAATAATGATCTTATTGGCAGCTTTACTGAGGAATAATGATCTTATTAGCAGCTTTACTGAGGAATAATGATCTTATTGGCAGTTTTACTGAAGAACAATAACCCATTGGCAGCCTTACTGAGGAATAATGATCTTATTGGCAGCTTTACTGAGGAATAATGATCTTATTAGCAGCTTTACTGAGGAATAATGATCTTATTGGCAGTTTTACTGAAGAACAATAACCCATTGGCAGCCTTACTGAGGAATAATGATTTTATTGGCAGCTTTACTGAGGAATAATGATCTTATTATCAGCTTTACTGAGGAATAATGATCTTATTAGCAGCTTTACTGAGGAATAATGAACTTATTGGCAGCTTTACTGAGGAATAATGATCTTATTGGTGGCTTTACTGAGGAATAATGATCCTATTGGCAGCTTTACTGAGGAATAATGTTGCTATTGGCAGCTTTACTGGAGAATAATAACCCATTGGTAGCCTTACTGAGGAATAATGGCAGCTTTACTGAGGAATAATGATCCTATTGGCAGATTTACTGAGAATTCATTACTCTAAGTTTTTTAATACTTTTAGATGTCACTATCCAATATTCATCTTTGTGCCTTTACAAGTCAAGAACACAGCTTGTTCAGTAAAATAAACCTTCATTGTTCAATTACAGAAGCAACAAATTACATATTGAATCAATCCAAACTCTATCGTTCACGCTAAAGTTTATCTGAGACACAGAAGTAATCAAATAAGTTTTTCCTTAACCTGACCTGGTCCTTGTGATTGCAGGGCTTACATTTTTCTTTCACTCTTAATTAAGTTAGATATCTGTCGCTTATACCGGGCTCACATTTCGAAAACATCTGCAATTCCTCCAATAATACTCGTTTTTTATAATCCTGAAATTTCAAACTATTAACTTTGATTTTAAAAATCCTTTAATCACCTACAAACAGCAATCTGTTACGCCAACTCTAAAGTAATCAGTCTCTCGTTTGCTCTCTTTCTTCACGCCCGCTGTGTCGAGGTGCTCTGAGTGCCGTAGCAGCTCCATCATCATGCCAAGAAGACTTCAAAATTTAGATATCTTCTATACTTGCCAGGAAGAAGCTCATCTAAAAATGCTAGCTCCATGCATTTGAGCGAGATCGCATCTCCTTTGTGTCGAACTGATAAATCTTCTTCAGTTTTGAAAGCCTTGCTGCGCTTGAAAGCAGGCTTTGTCCTTCCACAGCAAAATGTTAGACAGCAAATGCCTTCTGAAGGTGCGATGCTTGCAAGCGCAAGACGAAAGTCATTTTCAATGCTACATTTTTACCTATTTTTACTATGTTTGAGTGCATTTTATTCATATGATCAGTAATCATTTTTTACCAGCAAGAAATAATTGTCATGTTTTTGCACACTTACATACGTTTACTTCCAATTATTTTTTACTTCCCTTATCGGATTATTTTCTCCCATTAAATTTTATTTCATCATGCTTCGACGTGAAATTTTTCCCTTCCACCCCTTTGGTCTACTCTTAACATTTTGGATTCATTTCGTGATTTCCTGAAGCAAGCACGAATAAAGAATTGGGATGTATCTTAAGATGCGTCCACTCGCTGCCAGTAACCTGCCTGTAGGGAACATGGTTAGATTGCTGCAGATGATTGCAAACTTTTAGCATTGGGATTCCAAACCTAGACCAGTTTGATTTGGATAAGGACAAACTCACACCTCGGGACTCGCTCACCAACAAACCCAATGAATATTTTTAGCTTCAATTCCCGTAATGTGGCAGCTCAGTAATTTAGAGAACAGAAATTTCGAACATCGTGCACACGCTGAAAATTGTAGTGCACACAGACAAAATTATTGTATTAAAACCTACGTGGATGAATGAATGCTTTCAGTACCCTATGAGTAAGTTGGAACTTGGCCTTCATTCGAAACAAAGTATCATCGATAGAATTTAGCTAACTAAATGCACGACATTTGTGTTTTGCGTCTTCAACTGTTTAGGCTCAAATGCTTGGCCCTAAAACAGGCAGAAATTTTTATTTATTTATTTGCTAAAAGGTGTTGGAGCTACTTTTCACTTCATTTAAAGCTGAAAAACACTAGAAGAGATTTGCTTCTTTTCAAAATTTTCTCGAAGCTTTTTCTAGTTTCCAGGACGCTACAAGGTAGCCGAGGAGGACGAAATAATCTGTTCATTCGTGACACTCGTCTGATTTACGGCGCTGCAGTCCTGCGTTTATGAACTTCTACGTTGCGCAAGCGTTGTGTGGTCAGCGTCTGGCACTCAAGATCTGATGTACGGAAATACAAAAGCTAATCACCAAGTTACAGAGCTTCTAAATAAACTAAAGCGCGTGACGTTAGCCGGCCGAAATACAGATGTAGGTATATGATCTGTGGTCAAGACGATTTCATAAGGTTTGTTGCCACATGAACAGCGTGCGAGGGAGCTTCATTCAGCTGATACGCACTCAATAGAAATTTGAACGGGGAAGATGTTGAATTGACCAAAAATATAAGAATTGCAAGGCATGAGTTTCTAGGCTTAAGAATTAGGGCCGAAAATCCGTCCCGTCTTCGTTAATAAACGGGCGCCAAGATTAACGGTTGGCCCGGCGAGCCAAGGCTGTTGTGTTGATGTTCGTGCCAGCAAAGTAATGATATATGATGCTGATCCAGGTTTTATGGCCTGTAATACTGAAATACTGTTCCAGTTTACCGTACGAACAGATATAAAATAGTACAGGTAACTACGAAAACTTCGTGGCCAGTATATTTCTTTACCGTCGATGTCGCCTTACGACACGTATGAATTCTTGAAGAGCTACTTTAATAAAATTATCTGTTATTTGCTTTGTATAGATTGTTTGATAAATTTTCAGCGTTTTTTAAATTTTATTCAGTGTGACACCAATTTTGTTTGGTTTTTTTTGAGCATCTAGATTACACAGCTCACCTCAGCTGAGTGACTCGCCTCGAAAGGAGGAACAAAAGAGAAACTAGAGGAGGAACAAAAAAGGAAGAAAAGAGAAGCAAAGGAGAAACAGAGGAGGAAAAGGGCGGTAGAAAGATTGGACTACAGGAGTAACAAAAAACAAACTCATATTTTCTGTTATGTATCGGGTCCACCATGCGTTACGTGTTTCAATGTTTTTCTGTTTATCATTTCATCAGGTTTTTGAAGAGCGTGCTTCTTTCCTCACATATGAGTGACAAAAATCCTGAAATTTTGGTATCTCTTCAGGCCTGCGTTCAAAGTTTCGAGCTTTGAACAAGTTTTGTTTTGTGGTTCTTTTAAAACTAATTGCATTTCAAGAAAAAAAGACAAACATCTCGTGTTGGCTCTTGGCTTAAGAAGTACAAAATTTGATGATCATTTATTTTAATTTTCAAATGGACCAACACAAAACGTGATTTGTTGCAAATTTTCAGAAAACAGAACTCGCGGGAAATTAAATTGGTGGTCTGAGAAGCCTTTAAGATACATCGGTTGCTACAGCCAAAGCGAAAAGAAATGATTATACTTAACTTTCACTTAGTCTTCTACCACACATACTACATGGAGCCACTCTTGAAAAAATTATATTTATCTACGCTCAGGCTGGTTAACGAGAGACTTTTATCTTCAAAATAAATTTTTGTACAGTAACGTAATTGTCTTCAACGATGGTCAAGCCAGTTAGAGTGACCGTCTTCTTATCCAAAATGTTGTTTGGAGATTGAAAGATTCTTCTAAGGCATTGCTTTATTTTGAACGTAAGTAAGACTAAAACTGTTCTATCGTCGTGTATAATTCTACTTACATATTTTTCGTTTTCAGATTCAAACTTATAAATATCCTGATGTCTTGCTCAAGTTACGATAAAAAACTTTTTTTAATTTTTGAAGCAGGTATGGAGGAAGCAACCTTCTTCTTTTAGTACCAAGTACTATTTAACTACAATATCAGATAATTCAAATTTCTCATACACCATTGCAAACATTTCATAGAAATACTTAATATTCGTCGGCTCCTGACATCATGGTGCTCATGTCAAGTAATGTTTTCTTTTGAAGCTCCAGAGTTAAGAAGAGCTGGATCCTGATCAGGCTTGTATTCAAGCGGTGGTCTCTTTCAACAAAGTGCACTTGAGCGCAGTAAAAGCTCGCTTTTCAAGATCTTGTTAATGAGGTGCACCTATTGATGCTGCTCTTCACTGCTGCGTCCAGCAGGCATTTCTTCCAGCAAGCTTCAATTAGTCCACCGACTTATTACTAAGCCAGATAATGAGGCAGAATTTAGGCGAGTTATGTAGTTTTGTACTTGAAAATTTCGAATATCGCTCTCTTGCGCAACGTTTTATGCGTAGGAAACTTACATGATAGACGCAAATTATCTTTCCTTGCTACGAAAACAGTTATCGCAGCCTAATCCTATCATAAATCATTATTTTGCAAACAACAATTTCAATATTATCATAATACATGGAATACTCATTATTGTGATACAAATCCTGACAGTGAGTCTGACACTTTCTTTCCCTGAAATGTTTAACAAAATCTTCATTGGTGAATTGGTGAATTCTGTCCTGCATGATCTTATTTAGCTTCTTCAAATCGATGCCCAACTTTTCTTTGTAAAGTTACATCTTAAATCCTTGCTGACTGCCACACAAATCCAAATTTATTTGATCAAATTGAAGTTACAATTCTTAACCAGTAATTACAGCTATTAGTCAAACTAATTAATCATGTAATTAATTAAATTAAAGCGAGCATCTGACTCTATTTTGTGCAGTAAGCGTGACAGATAAGAAATAAAGTTTCGCAAGTTGCTCGTTCACATCAATGTTGTTTTTTTTTATCCTGCTTTTCACATGTTCATCTCTCCAAGTCTCTTAACTACACAAAACGTGTGGTGACTACACACAATTGAACTATGCAAAAAGTGTGACGAATGAACACTATTTAACTACAAAAAATGAGTTAAGACTACACACCTTGCATGACGACTTAATTTCGCGCTTTTAAATGTTGAACTTACAAGTCAGTAACTTCTAATGTCATTCTCACCAGCGATTGATATTTCATGGTTGTAGCCCCCCCTGCCCCCCACCCCAAGTTCCTCCCAACATCACCCCCGTTTCCCCCCAACATCATCCTAGTTTCCTCCAAACATCACAGTCCTGTTTCTCCAAAAATCAACTCTACGGTCCATCAAATATCACCCCAGGTTTTCCAAACATTGCCACTACGTTCCTCCAAATTTTACCTCCAGTTCGCACCAAACATCCCCTCCTTGTTCCTCTAAACATCCCCCTCGGTTCCTCCCAACATCACCCCAGGTACTTTCCCACAACACCCCCAGTTCCTTCAAAGAATACATCAAGTGCCTTCAACCATCGTCCCTAAACCACCTCTTCCTCCTTGAGTCTACCTCGCCTGCTTTACATGCGTGTCTTGTCTGCTTTTCTTCAAAAGAACAGCACTTGTTGCAAATTTTAGAGCAGCTGTGCGTCTTGGGAACATTTTAGGGCTTGCGTCTTGCAATTTCGTTTTAGTTTTAAATGGGTACATATTTACCGAATGCGTTTGAATGCTAGTATTTTAAGAAGAACTATACAAGCATGTACGAGAAAGAAGTTCTTAAGGTGTATGGTTTACGGGTTTGTTGTTAACTGATCAGCTGCTTGACATCTACGATAAGAAAGCAATACACTTTTTAGTTGGTTATAGAAATAAGCAGGAACTGCTGTAACCTGTAATCATTACTCATATGGCATTCATATCTGCATTTGGATTCCGTTTAATGAACTTACACTGACTCTAGTAGGTTAAATTCGCAAGTCAACTTGTAGGTAGTATATTTTTATCTTTCCTTGGTGCAAAAGTAGTCTTCTGACTGAGATGCAAGCTTTTACCGGAGGAAGTATTTTGTCCAGGAAACTTACGCTGCTATGACATAGTGAAGGATTTGATCCATTGCTGTGAATGTAGTCGAATATTTAATACTGGATCTAAACTAGCTTAGATCCAACTGATGCAGAAGGGTGGAAGGCACGGTATCACTGATGCAGAAGGGTGGAAGGCACAGTATCACTGATGCAGAAGGGTGGAAGGCACGGTATCACTGATGCAGAAGGGTGGAAGGCACGGTAT
>VCRD01008236.1:0-18233 GCA_006783055.1 Trinorchestia longiramus
CGCTACTAGCGTTTTAATCTCGCTACTAGCGTTTTAATCTCGCTACTAGCGTTTTAATCTCGCTACTAGCGTTTTAATCTCGCTATTAGCGTTTTAATCTCACTATTAGCCTTTTAATCTCACTATTAGCCTTTTAATCTCACTATTAGCCTTTTAATCTCACTATTAGCCTTTTAATCTCACTATTAGCCTTTTAATCTCACTATTAGCCTTTTAATCTCACTATTAGCCTTTTAATCTCACTATTAGCCTTTTTATCTCACTATTAGCCTTTTTAATCTCACTATTAGCCTTTTTAATCTCACTATTAGCCTTTTAATCTCACTATTAGCGTTTTAATCTTCAACCTTTTTTCTAAGTTTCTCAAAACGGTAAATCTTCCGTTTTTTTATACTTTCCATTGGGTTACATTCACACTTTGTATACGTTCCACAAAAGCGTTAATTTCACACTTTTTATGCGTTATACTTTTTCCCTTATGCTGAATTGACGTTTCCGTAACAGCGTGTGTGGTGGGCCTGCACTTCCCTAGTCTCGCCGTGAGCTCTGTCGTCTCGGTGTCAGGGGCCGGGGATTGGTGAGTCACTTACTTTACTCTACGTTAACGTT
Source organism: Trinorchestia longiramus (assembly GCA_006783055.1). Classification (NCBI taxonomy): domain Eukaryota; kingdom Metazoa; phylum Arthropoda; class Malacostraca; order Amphipoda; family Talitridae; genus Trinorchestia; species Trinorchestia longiramus. The sequence continues at coordinate 610 of VCRD01008236.1, forward strand.
AATTATTGAAACGAGTATTCTGCAGTAGTAATACCATCTTGTATTGGGGTCGTGATGGACACTAGTTTCAGGTGACAGAAATAAAATTTTTCTTCTAGTACAAAAAATGGCCCTACATTTGCTTTATTTAACACATTCATTGCTGTTTGACATTATTATGAGATTAACTATCAATGTATTGCTCCCTCTAAAAGACTTGGACAATCAGGCTTTTGAAAATTCAATAGGCGTTATAAACTACATAAACTTTATTAGATATGCTCAATTTTCCCTTTCTTCTTTCTTTCCTATTATTCCACCATAAAATACTTCTGCAATAAAATAAAACGAGGCTGGTAGAGCAGATGTACTAACTTTTTAACGTTTGCCTCGTAGTCAGATTATTGCGTCTTATAATTCCGAATGCTAAGCCCTAACAAAATAGGGCGGCAGACCAGACCAACAAACAAGATTTATCAAAGTACTCAGAATAACAGCGTTACTTTACGCCTTATTCCTTGCGGGTTATTTTTGGACCCAAAGGCGGTGTGTGGGTCCGTGAGTCCATAACTTTCCAATTGAAAATGTCTTTACAGTCTTGGAAACAAATGGTCGTACTTAAAGAAATTTTTATTTAATATACTTCCAACAAAGTAAAAACGTTGCCATTCATATAATTTTATACAAGTGTATAATGATATATATGCATAGATACAGAAAGCTCTGATGTAAATGAATTAAAATAATTTTTTTCATTTTTAGAAATAAGAAGTGCTCGTACAAAAGAAAAAATAAAGCATACTAATATTTTCATACTTCGTAGCACAGCCAATGTTGCCTTCAACTGCAACCAATCTCTTTTTGTAGTTCTCCATTAATGGTTTGCAAATTTCTGTTGGTATTTTATTCTATTCTTCTTTGCATATGCATTTAAGATCTGGGATGTTTGTTGGAGCTTTCCACTGTTTTGGCATTTCCTAATAATGACATGAATTCTCCATTGGGTTTAAATCTGGAGATTGACTGTGTCATTCTAGTGTATTGATATTATTTTCAGCCAGCCATTTTGCTGTGTGTCTTCGTGAAGTTCGAGCTTTTCAACTGAAACGAAGAAATAAGTTTTCAAAATATCTTAATATGCTGCAGCGTTCATTCTATCGTGCATTCCTGCTATATTCACAGTAATTTTTGCAGGGAAACATACCCAAACCATGATGCTGCCTCTTTCAAATTTCATCCTAGCGTGATTTCTTGAATTACGTCCAAATTGCTCAATTCAAACTTCATCAGTTCAAACCACTTTTTCTCAGAATAAGTCTTGCCTCTCCTTATGTTTGCGAACAAATTTACTCGTTTGTTGCTGTGCCTTTTCAATGGCAGTTGACTTCTTGGTTAGCGTGACTTTGAATTGTTCCTCACAATTTTAATGGGTATTGTTTGGTTAGTAACACTGGTTACAGAAAGAAGAAAATTTTCTGGTAACTCGATACGAGCAAACGTTGGATTTCGCTTAACTTGATTTAGCAATCGCTTCTGATATCTGAGAGAATTCTTGCTTGGAACACCAGATCTTTTTTAGTTTTGAACAGTTCTTGGTTTTTTATGGTTTGTAATAAATGAGACAACAGTACTTCATAGAATATTCCACTTTTCTAACATTTTCCTGTAGCTTCTACTTGGTTTTTCTCTTATAACAATCTCTTCTTTTTCGGAGTTTGTTAATTTTTAGCTTTCACCATGGTAATAATCTTCATATACAGAGTATCAATGCAGAATGTCTATTTTTGCATTTTTAAACTTGAAAATAAGTTTTAATTATATTTTTGAAACAATCTAGAATATACCATTGAAAGAATCTTGAAACCAGAAGCAGGTTAAGAACGATCAAATCTAAAATTGGCATCGTATGAACATTTTCTCGTTTTGAAATTTGAAAATATATTTCAATTCATTAGTTGTATCGGATCCAGTTTTGCTTTCTATGCACAATTTGTCATATTGCACCTGTACACAATTAATATATGGATGACGGTTTTCATTAGTTAGAAGTATATCAAATACAGGGTGTCTCAAAAAAATGTACTCACCCTTTAACCGTTGCTAACATGCTGTCTTCTTTGTGTTGCAGGTGTGAGGTTCGAACCTTTGCGAACATGATTCTTTAATCACATTTAATCATGTTCGCAAAGGTTCGAACCTCACACCTGCAACACAAAGAAGACAGCATGTTAGCAACGGTTAAAGGGTGAGTACATTTTTTTGAGACACCCTGTAGATAATTTTTTGGTGCACGAATATTCTCAAGAATGGTTAGAAAGCATTCTAAACAATGGAGTGAAATTGCTTGATTAACAGTTTTCATTCCTTACGAAAGTCGTGTATTAATAGTTCTCTTCTAACGATGAATAAGAAATTGCTACTTTTCAACTTACTCGTTAATAATACTCATGAGTTTTAGCGGTGGCTGTAAATGAATAGGTCTGTTATTCTTTACGTGAAATAAACTCGTTCAATGATGTTGATGTATTGAGCTGCCGTAAATTTTGTTCGGTTTTTAAGGAAAGTTTGAGAAATACAACATTGAACGTAGATCATGACCAATTTAATATTGTGAAATAGTATTTTATAACTAGTATACTGATTTCTACAGAACCGATACCTGGCCTCAATAAACGTATACAAATAAACATGGTAGATTTAAGTCTCACTTACGTGAAGTTGAATGTTATCAGACATGAGGAAAATGTCTATAAAGTGTATAACAGTGATTTTAATGCTGCTCTTTTCTGTAAACAGATTATGAAAAACCTATCAAATCTTTACACCCATCTGAGTTAAACTCTATTTTAATCTCTTATTCTGCTTATTTCATTGACATTCCTCAAGCAAATTACCTTCTATAACCTAATATAATGACGAACAGATTTCCTCAACTAATACTAACATTAAGTAAACCTGGTTGTGACCTTCGAAATTCTACTTCCCATAATGTTTACTCGTGAGATATGTAAACTGTCTAATTTTGCTTCCAGATATGACACCATCCTGACAACTTTGATACTTTTCCCATATCCTCTAAGACTCGAAAACTTGAATGACTGTCTCCTGATACCGGGTATGAGATCGCATTTGTTGTGGCTGCGGTGCTCAAAACAGGAATATAATAAGACTAATTCTGTAATCTTATTTCGCAAATTCTTCAGCTTGGCAAGCGGCTTCATGGCAGCGATGTTGCGCGGTTGGTCAGCCTCGGAGTGCGCAATGGTGGGAGCTCAAGCTGCGCTGCTCTCCCTCAAAACCACCTCCGCAGTGCCGGCAACCATCAGTCCGCTCAAGGAGTCGGAAGAGAGAACACAGCTCGCCTACACCCTGATAGTTCCCTGACCACCTTAAAGCATCAGTGTTCTGCTACACGCAATTAAGAGAGGACGGCACACCCACTGAAGGTGCACCATTATTGGTAACGTTAGATTGGAATGCATAAAGCCTAAATTAGGAGTTTTTCTTATTAACTTTATACTACAGCTTTTTCTCCAAACGTTTCCTAAAACGTAAGGAATGTTAATCCTTTTAAAATTTCTCCTAAAATTTTATGTACACCCAAATTTTTCAAGATATGGTTAAAGTTTGTAAAGTTCTGTATTTGAAGACCTTAATATCGGGTTAAAATTGTAACATATAGCTTCAATACTAGGTAAAATAATCATAACTTTTATCAAAAATCAATTTATATATTTGTCTTGTATCGTGATAATGCATCCAAACAAAAATTGGTATTAAGTTTTTTCCGTATAATTCCTTATAAATAAATATGTACTAAAATGAAATAAATACCGTAGACAACTTATTAACAAGAAGTATTTTAAGATATCTTGATAAGCTTTTCTGCCCGTAAATCTAGGAACAATTTCAAAAACAGTTTATGTCGAAAAAACAAGCCCGAAAAATTTCAAGTTCTCGTGAAATTTTTCAAGTTTAAGTTCTTTTCGTGTTCCATTCACGTTAAGAACTCAGTCTTAAAATAACTTTCAAAATATAAAGACATATATTGAGTCATTGCTCAGCCAATGTATTTATCCAAGGTGTTACAGCGTTACGGGACATGAAAAAAATTGACGCAACTCCGAACTCAATTTTGGAGTAGCATTAATCTGCTTTCGAGTCCCGTAACTCTGGGACACCTTGTATATAAATAGATATAGAATAAATCGCATTCATATTTTAATGGATTATTAGTATAACCAAAGACGAGGATTCAAGAAAAAATAATCACGATATTAGGGACAAAAATACGTTTGAAAACACAAGAATATATGATGTCAAAATAGAAGTTACGAACTAGGTTGATCTTTCACCAATATTTTCAACAGAAAAACGCAAAATTAGGAACTCGTTGCTGAATACAAGGCTGGGATCAAAATTCCCTTATGATTCACAGACAGACTTATTACGCATGGACTAACATCAACGAGAGGCTATCACCATATGTCTGTAATTATTTGTAAGGGAAATAACCGCTACAGATCTACAAACGGCATTATTGAACAAACTAACAACCCGACAGGAGAATAGAACAGGAATGATGCTACAGAGAAAATCGTTAAAGGGATTTAATTATTCCACACCCATTTAGAATGCCTATTTTGGTGGGGCTTTTGAAAACGTTTGGACTGCAAACGTGTACATGCCTGCTGAGGTCATACTTCTCTCACTACGAGTTATGAAGAAACGAAAATAGAGCCCACTCCTGCATGAAGCCACATACACGACGTTAATCTACCCGAGAAAATAAAGTAGATAACCCAATAATAAAGATATTAGTGCTAAAATTAACAAATCATAAATATAACAATTAAATAGTAAAATATTTCCTCAGAGATATCACCAGAGTGCCTAAATCTACGATGAGCCATGAGGCGCAAATTTGGCGTCTGTATTGTCCACCAGGGTATCACTTATACAGGGTGGCCCATAAGTGGGGTACCTTTTTAAAACTATTATAGCTATGAAACTACAAATGGTAGAGATTTGGAGAATTCAGAATGAATGACGAGATTTCAAAGAGTTCTACCAGCGTATCAAGTCTACGACAATCAACATATTGCCCAAAAAAATTCATAAAATCCACCCCTCAAAATGAATCGCTACACAATGGAGCAACGAGCAAAAATAGTGGAACTTTACTTCCGAGGTTATTATTCGGTTACTGCAATTTAGAAAAATTACAGGAATATTGATGGTATTGAAAAAAAGTCTTTCGAAGAACTGCATAAAAAAAGGTGAAAATGTGCCTCATCAGTCATCATCAAATTCTTTAGAAAGTTTTCATTTTCTGCAAGCTGCAGAAATCTATTTGCAAAATCTAATCGCTTTTGGTAGTCCGTAGGATAGGTCCTTGAGTTAATTGAATTTGATATAGATGATACTTTAGATCTTTTACCAAAATACGTTGCAATGAGGTACGTGACATTCTCAGTTGAATTGAACGTCTCCTAGTTGACGTTTTGGGCCGATCAGCAACACTGGTTGCAACAAGCTGAATTGAAGAACCAGTTCGTATGGTCCGTGGCCTTGCCACAACGCTGTCTGTCTGTCTGCTGTTGTCCCAGTTTCTCTAAATTTCAATACCAGTTTTTTATGCAATTTTTCGAAGGACTTCTTTCAATACCATCAATATTCCTGTAATTTCTCTGAATTGCAGTAACCGAACAATTACATCAGAAGTAAAGTTCCACTATTTATGCTCGTTCCATTGCGTAGCGATTCATTTTGAGGGGTGGATTTTATGAATTTTTTGGGCAATATATTGTGATGGTCGGTCGACTTGAAACGTTAGTAAAAAAACTTTGAAATCTCCTCATTCATTCTGAATTAACCAAATCTCTTTACCATTTGTAATTTTATAGTTATAATAGTTTTTAAAAGGTACTTTACTTATGGTACCCTGTACAACTCTTAGCCGATGATACCTAACCAGTTACACAAGTGCACGACAATAGTAATGAGCATAATCTACAAAGATTCAAAAATAAACTGACATGATACACGAAGCCTGAAATAAGGCATGACCTAGCCAGCTGGATACAAAGGATATATGATTGAGAACTTCGTAAATACTCGCAAATAAGTTAAAGAATAAGTGAGTGAAAGATCGGAATGTAGCAACATCAAGCGGAATCGATTCAATATGCTATGTGAAAAGCGTTCAGGAAAGAAGTAAGGAATTGAGATTGCAAGTGAACACCAAAAACAGACCAGTTTTCTAGTTCAATTAACGCACGTGCTTACCTGCGCTCCCTGTGCCGCCCCTCAAAATGGGGTTACACTCCAAAAAAAAGGGGGTCACGTAATAAAAAATTGAGCTGTCCACACGCTAGCATACTTAGTTGTTGGTTGTAACAGAATTAAACATAGTTCATCATTGCTACTTAATAGTTAGAAAAATAGTCTTTACAATATGGTATTTTAATTCAGTTTTAATTCAACGCTTAGTGAGCCACAATGCACTAATAAAATAAAATGATCGCGCTCTCATGTGAAAGGAGACTAGGAACCCTCTCACCAATGAAGAACTGTTCTATAAACAAGCCACTCTCCCAGCAAGAACAGGGAGAAAATTCAGCGCTTACTTTTCTAGCCCTTCCACAAATTTCTCTTCCAGCATTTCACATATTTCTCCTCTCCCAAGGCAAAACGAGGAATAGATGCCTCACATGCTTTTGGCAACACGGTTTGTATTAGATCCTTTGTGTCCGACCCAATACTGTATTTTTTAAAGACATCTCTTCCTTAGTCAATGATTAACTTGTTAATGGCTAGCGTCGACTTATGGTAAGCCGGGCAAATTCAGTCTTACTTGTAACTGTCCGCTAACAGGTTAATTATTAAGCACAGGTCAAAACCTTGACCTGTGTCCTTTAACAGCGAATACGCTTTCTATGTTAGTCGAACTGATCATATCACCTAAGATGGAATTGGACAACTGCTCAATACCAGCTACTACTGAACTCGTTCACCAGCATTTCTATGTGCCTGGATGAGCAGAGAAACAAAGCGGCCGTTTTACGTACGCCAGAATATCCGACCAGTAGGTACAGTGCAGCTCTATGACACAAGTTAGGTTTGGACCAACTGGCACAGCCACACCTGTAGGCATCCCTCACATCTACAAAAATCTCCCCCAACTGAGAGCATCCCTCCCATCTGAAGGTATCCTCACACCTGAGTGCAGGTAAAGTTTCCCTACAGCACCACATAAGCTACTAGAAATACCTGAGCAGCAAGTACAGCACCACGAGCACAAGAAACATGCCTCCGAAGAGGATATACTTATCCTGCGCGCCTCTCCTCTCTATGAGCCTCATGATGGTGTTGCTCATGCCGAGGGTGGCGGCGAGGTCCAGCACGCGTTTGTGGGCGCCCTTAAGTATGGAGCCCTGGTCCTTCAGGCCCTCCAAGATGTTGCTGCCTGCACTCAGCATCTCGTCCACGTACCGGTTGGAGGACTGCAATGAGGCGCATATTGAAGTGAATTGCGATTACAACAAGATAGTGAATTGTGGATATTGCTAGTTGAAATTTATCATATATTTCAAGAAAGATCAAGAGGAACACTGCAAATGATAAATCATGGATATTGCTAGTTAAAAGTAACTGCATTTAGAAAATACGGCAGCGTATTAGCTGCAGGATGGCAAAATAGTGAATTGTGGTTAAGAGTAGTTAAAATTGACCAAAACGAGTACATATTACGGTAGATTAGAGGAAGGAGAGCAAAATGTAGAGCCGTTCATATCACCAGTTGGCCTTGATTGTTCAAGCAGAATATTTTGATGAGAATTCTAAGATGTCAATGTGAGGGTAATCGGAAGGTATTCTTGAATAAACACATTGAAAAATAAAATAACGCAGCTAGTATGTGTGCATCTATAGTTATTTTAGCATAAAGTACAGTTTCTTCTTCATAGGCAGCACGTACAGTTGTCTAATGCTATAAAAGACAGAAACATACAGGAGAATATTATCACAGTTTAAGTTCAGTATTTCCACATCGATGATGCCATTTCGTTAATCCCTGTCTTGTGATGTTTTTCAGTAGACCATTTCTGGGATATTCCTGTTTCCTTATAATAAAATAATAGTTGCTTTAATCAGTGAATTATATCCTTCTATTTCAAGGATTCCCAACCTTTTTTTACGCCCCGCATCCCTGAAGAAATTTCATTCGAACCTCGCACCCCATGAAATTTATATTTTGCTCAAGGATAAATTATGTGAATTCCGAATAATATTTTATGAAAAAAATGATTGTTACTTTATTCTTTAATATCATTGGTAAAGGAAATTACAAATCTAGCCCTATAACATATAATAAATAAACATTGAAATAAACCTCAGAAAATTAATCCTTTACTTGAAATAGAACAAATAACTAAGTAGTAAAAATAATACTATATACAAGGACTAGTTTTCAAATGCTTGAAAAATTCCACTTTTTTCAAATACAACAACAAAAATTACCAGTCAGTGAGGAACAGCTGACGCCTGAACTTGTTTCATCCCAGTAACAAACATGTTCAGTTTAGGTCCTAAACTTTAGGAACTACTGAATGCGGTAAATATATGGTAGGATAGAATCTTTTCAGTTATGTATGTGACGGCCACTAAATAACGATACTTAACTCTATAATGAAAACAAAATTAGTCCTTTGCAAAAAAAAAAAATGCCAACATATATATAGCCAATATCCAATTATTTACCTGGAATTTTCTTGCACCCCCTGGAATATCGTTTCGCAACCCCAGGGGGTGCCAGCACCCCAGGTTGGGAACCCCTGTCCTATTTGTTTAAAAACAGTAAATGAACAACCTCAATCTATTCTACTTGAGCTGCATAATCAGCAGGCACAAAGTCAACATAATTACTTCAAGTACTAAGTGAAACAGTAAAAGCAACTATGTATTACGTATAAAATTTCAAAAGAACCCACAGCTGACTGCTGCACCCTAATAAAGAACTTGACTCGATAAAGTACAGTTGGGACACTTACGACACACCCAAGTTCAGTATAGACTGCGTTAGAAACTTCACCTCAACATAAAATACAGGGTGTCTCAAAAAAATGTAAATGTAACGCACCCTTGGTGTGCGTTATCAGCGTTGTCTGGATAATAATGGTCATCAATTCGAACATTTGCGAACATGATTCTTTAATCACATTTGTCTTCTGTATTCGAAGCTATTCTATTTCACTGTATGTTCATAAATAAAGGATCTCGTCATTCGAAGTGTGAGTACATTTTTTTGAGACACCCTGTATGATCAAAATTTCTTTACTTTAATTCACTGGCACTAAACATGAGCTCTGATCTCTGGTCATTGAAATGACCTAGTACTAAGAATAGAACACAATTAGACCACTTGAGTGAACAGTAACAAGCAGAGGGCTGAGTCAGCACCAAGATGTACATAGTTTACAATTTAAAATATTGTAGAGTAACAGTAACTGCACTTGACTGAACAGGCACAAAATTTCTGAAGACAGCAGCCCCAGATATCTTAAAGCAACAGTAACTCCACTTTACAATACTGACAAACACACAGCTAGTGAACTGAGTCAGAAGCTTGAGACAACAGTAACTCCACTAACAGTAACTCCAGCACTAACCTGCAGTCTGTTGTTGTGCTGGAGGGAGTAGTCAAGGCTGATGGCCGTGTCGTTGTTGTCGTTGGTGGTGAAGCTTCTGCTCAAAAGTGCTGCTCTCTCTTCCTCCTGCTGGCGCCTCAGTGCTCTTCGCTGCTGGATCATCCGTAGCGAGTTCTGCCAAAGTATGAATGTCAGAATTCAGTTTAGAAATGGATATTCAATGAAGAAACACGAATATGTAGAACCTATTAGATTAGTGTTGAATGAAAACCTTTTGCAATAGCAGTGGGGCTCTGAGGTAAATGAGTCTGACTGGACCCAGTGTCGACGGCAACCTTCCTCTCCTGTGTCCCTTCACTCTCAACCTACTTCCTCCCTCCTATCCGCCCCCTGCTCGAGCCTACCCTACACCCCTGAGTTCCCCCCTCCGATCATCTTCTGGCAAACAACAACAAACAAGTAAAATGAAAATGTGATTATGCAATTGTGAAAGCATTATATGCCTATTTTGAAAATGCACTTTGATCACCAAAATTGTATAAATTGTGACAGTAAAATATAAATAAATTGCAAGAATGAATCAGCAGTAACACATGTTACCAGTACATGTTATAATAGAAGTAATGCACATTACCAGTACATGTTCAAAGTAATGCACATTACCAGTACATGTTAGAAGTAATGCACATTACCAGTACACATTAGAAGTAATGCACATTACCAGTACACATTAGAAGTAATGCACATTATCAGTACACATTAGAAGTAATGCACATTACCAGTACACTTTAGAAGTAATGCACATTACCAGTACACGTTAGAAGTAATGCACATTACCAGTACACGTTAGAAGTAATGCACATTACCAGTAAACGTTAGAAGTAATGCACATTACCAGTAATAGTTGGAAGTAACACATGTTAATAGCATGTGTCAGGTAACATTTCAGTACATATAAGTAGCATCTTACCAATATGTACCAGAAGTGAAATGACCTTACCAATATGCATAAGAAGTAACAGACCTCACCAGTATGTGCTGGCAATCGTACTTCAACTGGTCAACTCTATATTTAGCGCTGCTGCGGCGCTGTGGAGGTTCTTTGTTCACAAGCACATCCAGACGTGCACAATTACTGTAAAAAGCCCAAAAAATTAATATAAAAACGATTGTCAAAAAGTCTAAGGTACTTCTAACCAACTCAGATATACTTTTACAAACAAAATTACAAGATCTTCCTCTCAATCAGAGAGACAAAAAAGTAAAGTTACATTTGAACATTTGGGTTTTTTTTTACTGTCTGGCTAATATCAGTTGCACATACTCTCACAGGTGTCATGGTTAGATGACCTTTTAAATTCAGTCCTAGTCAAACCTTTAGAGCCAAAGCATATTTTATTTCTTTTCCAGAAATCAAAAAAAAAACATGAAAAAATGAAAAATTCTCAAGTCAAAACCATTGTATGACAGCAAATACTAATCCATTTTAGGCAATATTTTTTAAGCCAGTTCAACCAAGACAAAAATACAAAATACAAAAATTTGTATTTTTGAATACAAAAATTTCATATTTAATTCACATGTCAGGAACAGTAGAACAAGACATCACCTGAAGTCTCATTGCATAATGCATCCAAATTTAAGACCCAAGTATGGAACTTCAGGAACATAAAAGCTCAATTTAAATATAAAATAATTGCAACCAAATACTAGACAACAACAAAAATCAGTATTATCTGATATAGCTCAGGAACATAGCTGAACATTTATATGAGGCATTTTCTATAAAGGACATTTGTTTTGAACAAAGAACTGCCTTACTGAATAAGATAACACAAGCTTTCAATGTTTTACTTGACCTTGTCAACAACACAATTAAGATATCAGCTCTTTAAACATTTATGATACATGCATGACCTATTAATCTCCAAGTATAAAAATGTTGCTACGTGTTTGACACTAGCATTTAAATGGACATCAAACTTTAACCATTAATTCAACCATTAAACAACAAGAATTTTCATAGAGTTCAAAATTTTGAAATTTGTATTTATAAATTTCATTTTAATTGATATTAGAACAATTCAACAATGAATTCCAGCATCCATATTCAACTGAATTTTATAAATTCTTTTTGAAATTTAAAGACTGATATCAAAATACTCCTTAGAGAATGGATCCAATTATCATCTGATCAAACTTGTGAATATATTTTGTTGATTCCACTTCAGATAATCTCCTAGTTTCAATTTTACATGAGATCTAATTAACAGTATTTGTACATGTAAACTATACACCACACAAAAGTATCAGAAGAATAGTAGCCACTCACCTGTTGACTTGGTCTAGTTTTGCCTCAACTTGTCTCTCCACTTCATCTCGGGCAGGATCATCCCCTAACCTCTCAACACGACCCAGGTCTTCCCCGGCCACCTCCTGCAGTAGTCTGTTTGTTTGGTGATACAGAGCATCCATAGCTCAATTTTTTATTCTATTTAAAATATAACACAAACTCTGAAAAACAATCAGTGATATTTAAACAAAAATGCACTACTATCAAGTTACACATAAATGATTAAAATGAAATTTTAGTTTAGATCAAGAGCTGATGCTATGATAAAGGCTAGAGTAAGGAGTAAGTAGAGTGACACTGACAGAAAAATGATGATTGCTTCTGAAATTTGTGTGCATGGCTAATTGAAAAATCAACTACCTAAATTGAGTATCTTTAAGGCTCAATCAATCTTTTCTATGCTGTTTTCTTTATTTTGTAGATCATTTTTAAGTCTTATAGAGCATTTATAATAAATTTAGCACTGCTATATAATTCCCTTATTGATTCATCGAAGGGCCTACGAGTAACATATCAGAAAATTTCCATATGAAACACTAAAATCCATCATTCTTATATTTAAAATAACTATTAAGACTAATGCTATTTTAGAAACTTTGTGTAAAGTTTAAATAAACTACAAAATGGAAATTATACAACATGAATGAGTGTAAATCTTAAACCAATGTCCTACCATAATTGAAATTTTACTCATAATAAAAGACCAACTCAACAATTACACAAAAAACCATCCTATTTCATGAACACAACTGCAGATGCAACCTCTAAATAAGTTACCTAGGAGCCCTTCACATTGAATTAGATGTCACCAACTCCCATCCACAACTTGATGGTGACACTGGCAGTAAAATAACAGTTAGAGGGACTAATTCAGTAACTGGAACTCAAGTTGCTGAAGGCTTTCAACAATTAACAAATATTTTCTATCAGGTTAGTGGTACCTTCACTGGACATAGAGAACAAAGAGTGTAACATCTCTGGAATAATTTTGGGCCTGAAAACTATCTCATAAATATTTCAGCAATATATTTCTATTTATTTTTAATCAATAAAGGAAACTACCTTCTATTGTCTTAACTTTCAAGCCTGTCAACCGCTTTTACAATATTAACAACGTGAGTACAAAGAAGTACAATTTAAATCTTGATTATTTCAAAGTGAGAGGAAAAAAATCATTAGGCACATCCCAATCTATTTCAAATTGATTATAGCAGAATAAGACCATAAAAGGTAACACTATTGGCAGCAGTTTCAAGCTTGACACCCATCGTATCATGGACAGTTTTAATACTTTCTTTCATATTCATATTTATAAAGAAAACTTACTTCATTCCTATATAAGTGTACCATACAACACACGTATTAGGTCGAGTTCGCAATTCTTGCAGCTAACATCGCAAGATCAGTACATAATGCGGCTTCCACACACTCTTTTACTACTTCTTCGTCCTGATACGTGTTTATTAGAGCTGCGGACACACACACGAACGCAGTTCCACGACTTCACAGATGTTCTTCTTTTATGTCTTCTTTTTCTTTTATGTTGTGTTTATTTTAGGAATTGAGACTTCGAAAACTTTTCTATGTCGCTTCTTGGATGTTGAGTGTTGCTGTAACGAAGTTACGAACTGGATCAGCACGTGAGTTGAAAGCGTGACTCAAAACGGATAATCAGTCCACTTCTCTGTGATGTCACAATAAGAATTTAAGCTATTTTAATTTCCCGGATGGTCAACGGATAATGGCCCACTACGTAAATCATTTGATTCGAAGTAGGGACACAGTAATTTTTCAAAGCTGGCTTGTACCTTTAATGAGATTGAAAAATTGTTCATCGTTGTACGTACTTACCTAACTTGAATTTAGGACTAGCTATAGTTAGTGCCTCTGGTACGGCTTTATTCCCTCTTAAACATACACATACAAAAGGGTGGCATCCCAGAGTTTTTTGCTTGTGTGTCAGGATCGTTTAAAATAATTTCTCAGGAGCTACCCTGATTCATTCCATGCAAACGTTCAAGCCAAGTGAGGAAATCACTGGGAGATCCAGCTTATAAACACCCTCGTGCTTGGCAGGTAGTCACACTCTAATCCAAGCGACTGACAGTTCAAAGCCCGTCTTTTATTCCATGCATGTATTAGGAAATTCTTTGTTACATCCACAACAGTCATGTTGCATTCATCATCCAGCTCTACAAGATAGCTTATATTAGAGTCCTCTTTACCACACCTGACATTTCACTAGTTCTCTCTATATTGCTTATAAATCATTCATATAGCTCTCACTCGTGTTCATATCTACAACATTCCACGACCAGATGTTCAACAGTTGCTTCTAGTCCTTTGTTAACCCTTTAGCGACGAAAAGGACCATACGGTCCTCTTTTAAGGTCTGGGAGAATTGTTCTAATAATTAAACAGTGAGCAATATGAAGTTGCGACTAGGTTTAAACGCGGCGGCATGTTACAGCGTCGTTCTTTTGGCTGCCTGGTTCTCAGCGTGCTTCATTGCATCAGCGTACATACAGACGGTCTTCGTGAGTTTAAACGTAGAAACTAGAAAAAAAATTCGTTGCTAAAGGGTTAATCTGTATACACAACTTATTCCCTTTAGTTCACCTTAATGCACGCCTGTTCACACTTAATACCTTCCTCCTGACGTTAGAAGAAATAGAGGTTTTCTCCAGTACTGAAGCAGCATTAATGTGACCCAAGCCATGATAGTACACAAAGACAGGAAATTTTAATGCAACTATAGGTCACCTCTCAACATTACCTCCCAGAATCTTGTATGCTGCAGCTTGTGATCCGCTTGCAAGATACACGAAACGCTGAAAGCCGTCTATTTTAAATACTGCGAGGCTAATAATGACAATCCTCATTCGGTACCAAATAGCGTGACTTTGGAAATTAAGGTTGCACAAGCGGCGTAATCTTTGGCTGACCAACTGTAGCTGTGTCCTGTTGTATTCACTTCAGGCAAGTTACCGCTTTCATTGAAAAACTTCCGTATGTTCGTTCACTAAATTCTTGAAGACTGATTAAATACTTACCAAGCAGATGTTGACCAGCACTGAGCCAATACTGAAAACGTGATTGGGTTGAACAAATCAAGTTCGTCACAAATTTAATGATAATCGCCCTAAATAAAAGTGCTGACCAGTTCGAGCACAACACGAGGAAAAAGTTATTTCTTGGCGAAAACAATTTTCATGGCGTGGGTGGGGGTGATCTTGAAGCCCTGGAGAGCCTCCTTAGCCGTGGCAGACTGGAGCTCGTTCTCAAACTCGACGAAGGCGATGTCGTGGCGGCCAGGTACTAACCGTACCTCTTTGAAACCAGGGAATCTGCAACGAAAACAACAGTGAAGGTTACTTCGAGAACACAAGAATAGAATAGAATTAGGCTATAGGAACGAACCTTCGGGTCCATTCTTGGGTCAGATAATTACTTCGATAATTATTCGGTTGTTTTACACAAGTCCCATGCTGTATTTCTAGCCGCGTCAACCATGTCGGCAGCGGGATTCGAACCCGGGTCTTTCCGCTCGCAAGCAGATCCGCTCACCAGTCGACCAAGCTGGTGATTCAAGATTCAACAAGCTATTAGAGCTGAACTTGAACCTAGAAGCTGTACTAAAAGATTGGACGTGAAAGAGTAGTTGAGGTAGATCGCTTAAATGACAAATTTAAACTTGAAACAGAAATGGAAATTGGGTTAGTTGTACTGCATGGTTTTCAGATTGCTCACAAATATCCCGAATTATTAGCAAACGAATAACGTTCAATTGTCATATTTGTCCCTATATACTACACAAAACTAAACAGAATTAAGCATAATACGCAAATAAAGATACCTTATAATCACCGCACTATATGCTATACTCAGGTATCAAATAAGTAATCGAGTAACTGATCAATATCTTGATAAGACAGAATTTGCAAACAAAAAACTGACGCTGGCATAGAAGCAATATAAACAATCAAAAACAAGCGCACTTACATGATGCATGTGGATATGAGCCATCCAAAACTTCACGGTTAATCAGTATGAAGTTTTACAATTCTGGGCCTGTAACAACATCCTCAGCCAGAGTATATCTATGTATGATGACGACCGAACCATTGTGAACCTAGTCATTTTACCATTGTGAACCTAGTCATTTAACCATTGTGAACCTAGTCATTTAACCATTGTGAACCTAGTCATTTAACCATTGTGAACCTAGTCATTTAACCATTGTGAACCTAGTCATTTAACCATCGTGAACCTAGTCATTTAACCATCGTGTATCTAGAGTCAAAAAATTATTGTGAACGTGGTAGAGTTCGTGAAAAAAATCTAACATCTTTCATACAGATAGAGAATGACTGCAGGACTCATCATAGCAGCACCGCACGAGGTCTTGATAGATATTTTATAAGTAATTATGTAGCTATTTGCACCCACAGCAAAGTCCCGAGCCAAATGCTATAAAAACGACGATTTTTTACTCAAAATGCTGTAAAAAAAATGTTGGGTAAGACTATTTCTATTTTTTGAACCTTCGAAGAGAGAAAATAAATGAGCTGTTAATGATATTAACCCCCCAAGTGACACTCCAACAAGCGCTGTTGGATGTACAAAGAGTTGTTTGGGTACTCATGGAGAGCGTAGTCTTGAAAACACAGGCATGGCTCTAAACAAGCAGGAGAGAATAAGGGATAAAATGGAGAACATGCAAAAAATTAAAGATGAAATAAACGTAGATTTTGAAAAGAAGAACAAGGTTAAAAAAACATTGTTAGGTGTTCTAAAAAATATACACGAGGAAAAGACAGCCTGTACACAGGTAAAAACCTCCACATGGACGAGTAAAAAGCAAGAAGAAAAAACACTAGAACTGAAAACTGACTGTGTGAAGAGCATAGAGAGCATCATCTCGGAAGTCTCGTCAGGGAGGTTGGTGAGGAAGAGGATCTGGTTGGGGGGCTGCTCAGGCACAACACCCCCTGCTGCTGCAGCCCCAGAGAAGAGGGAAGACCTCGCTGGTGCAGGTTTAGCTGTACGAATAAAGGGCACAAGTTATGCGAGTGAGTTGCTCTCGTAACTAGTTACCACATTTACCAATGATCAGCACGCGCGAATAAATAGTGTTATTTTAAATTGATACCTTCTAGCGCTATCACTATACTAAAAAATATTGAAGTAGAGAGAATTTCGAATAATACACTGTAATATGGTAAACTTTTCTTCAAATGTTAAATTATACACATACTTTATTTATATACACTATATATCTGATAAACAGGCAAACGAGTAACTCTTAGTTACACTTCAGATAATTCTAGTAATTGTTTTATTTCAGGACTAAAATGTCACTCAATTATAATATAACCTTGAAACTGATAACAGCCCACAAAACGCCTGTGTCCGCAGGCAAGTGAATAAAAGAACCACAAAAATCTTATTTCAGATCTCACTAGTGAACTCACGTGGTTGAGCGGCAAGACTGATACCACCACCAGCAGCAGGAGCAACAGCAGCACTACTGACAGCAGATGCCGCAGCTGCAGCAGCGGCGGCAGCAGCTGCTGCAGCTTTAGCTTCTTTCTTCCTCTTCTTCTTATCGTCTTTGTTCTTGTGTGCACGCTCCTCGTATGTGC
>VCRD01008240.1:0-10079 GCA_006783055.1 Trinorchestia longiramus
CGTCCTGTTGTACAGCCAGCGTCCTGTTGTACAGCCAGCGTCCTGTTGTACAGCCAGCGTCCTGTTGTACAGCCAGCGTCCTGTTGTACAGCCAGCGTCTCATTATACAGTTAGCTCACTTAATAAAAGTATCTAGAAGTGAAGAAATGTTATTACTAATCCCCCGCCTTGATTTAGTGTAGTACGCACCTAGCACGAGTTTGTCATGCAGCCAAACAGAAATCCCATTTAAAAAATATGAATACCAATTTAGGTTTACGAACACCAACTGACAAATATGAACACCAAAAATAATAATACAAGTTTAGGAATAAGAATACCAAGTTAAGAACAGGAATACAAATTTAGAAATAAAAATACCAATTTAGAAATATAAATAACCATTGAGACATAACAAATTAAAAATAATAAAACCAATTGAGATATAAGACCACTAATTTAGTAACAAGGATGACAATTTAAAAAATACCAATTTAAAATTATGAAAACTTTAAATTAGGAATACATACTAATCAAGAAATATCAATTGGTAATAAGAATACCGATTTAGATTTATGAATACCAATTAAAAACAATACGATTTAAAAATATGAACACATTTAGAGTCGTGGATACTAATTTCGAATTCTGAATACCAATATAGAAACGTGTCAATTTAGATATATGATTGCTGAATTATAAATAAGAATACCTGTTTATATGTATACAATAATACTAATTAAGAACCATGAATACCAATTGAAAAATATGAATACTACTTTAGGAATAAGAACGTCAATTTAGAAATTTGAATACCTTGTTTAGAATTACGACTACCAATTTAGTAATAAGAATAAGAATTTATGAACAAGATTACTGATCTAGAAATAGAAATACCAATTTAGAAAGGCCAAACTAATTTACAAATCAGAATAAAAATAAGACCCCCCCTGTTAGACCCCGCTGCCGCTGCGTGTGCCCGGACACACAGCAGTCGTACGGAACGGACGAGCTTCGTAGGGAAGGCTGACTGATTTAACACTTACCATAAATGGCCTGCATAACGAACACATTAACCATAAATAAACCAATTCATTCATAAATAGCTTCAACAAAATGTTACAAATACATAACTTATAGAACCAACTCTGGGAATTACCATAAATGGCCTATACAACTAACATTACTGGCATACACTAACATTACAGATAACATATTCCGGCAAAACTTACACATTACCCATAGATGACCTATGCAAACTGTATTAGCAATAAATGGCTTACACACCACATTACAAGCGTACGCCAACATCACTCAGGGGACCAGGCGAAATGCACTGCCCATAAATGGCAGGAGCAAATAATACATTAGCCATGAAAGACTCGTAAGGTCAAATTAACAACCACTGACACATCGAACCTTAATTTAGCATCTATCGAGTATCCTCCGCATCCTCCGAAAAAAAATTGGCCAAATTACGAGCATATACTCCAACTTCCGAACAGACTAATAGAGCAGCAGTAATTATTTAAGAAGTGGACCTTGTGCGCCTATTTCTAACACCTAATGAAACTTTTCGATTTAGATTAACGCCTTCTACCAGCCACTTCACTTGAAGCAACTTGCACCTGACCAGGCAACCTGCTGAGTGACCTGGCCGGCACACAGCACCGTGTGACCTGGCCGGCACACAGCACCGTGTGACCTGGCCGGCACACAGCACCGTGTGACCTGGCCGGCACACAGCACCGTGTGACCTGGCCGGCACACAGCACCGTGTGACTTGGCCGGCACACAGCACCGTGTGACCTGGCCGGCACACAGCACCGTGTGACCTGGCCGGCACACAGCACCGTGTGACCTACGAGAAGTTCGTGCACGAAACTCGGGCGTCAGGTTCTTCCAGCAAGTTGAGTCTCGAAAGGAGAAAAAGATAAACTTTAGTATTCTTTCCTTAGTCATCATCATGACACTCTGGAAATACGCCAAGTCTGCGGGAAGTCAGCTTTGAGTTCTTCACCCTGATCTCTCTCCCATTATTCCAAGAGCTCACGACGCAAGCCTCTTCAGGTAATTGGAAGACCACATTAACTTCAGTGTTCATACATGCCCCTCCACCCGTGCGAGGGGTGGATGACCCGGGCAGGATGTAAACAATTGTCTGGAGACTACGCAGCATACACTACAGTATTACGAAGCAACGCCAAAGAATTATTCAACACTGGTGTTGAAGAAACGTGGAATTTCAATGCCGAGCTTAGAATGATCTCTATCCCATTTCAGTCTCATTTGACGTCCGTTGCAGCTTGAGCCGTGACATTTCTCACTCCCCTACTCCCTACTTCCGAGACCAGGTGGCCAGGATGAGATTGCTCTTACATATGCCTGGTCCAATTTAAAACTAAATAATTTGTTCAAAAAAAAATGAAGAGGTTTTGAAACTACATGACAAATGAATATGCGACAAGCGGCCACCAACATTAACACAAGGCTAAAGTTGGACGGAGCTGGGGAAGTGATCAGCGATGTCTGCGCTCATCAGGTCTCTTTAGCTACGCTTTTATAGACAGATTTACTTCCGAGCATGATATTCATGATTACTGTAGGGAAAATAAACGATTTTCAATAAAATCTCTTTATTTAAATCCGTCAGTATTCCTCAAAAAAAAATTAGATGAACGCGTGTGTAGTGATGCTCGAAAATTAACCCTTCATTATTTTTTGTAATATTTCATATATCACGCAGTACAATACCTTATTTTGCAATTTCAAGAACTCGAGAAATTTTTGTACACCGAGTAGTAGAACATTATTTGCTACGTCTTAACGATTGAAGAGTTACAAGATTCCACAACGCAACTCTAATTGGGCTCTGAATTCTTCTGGAAGTGAATCTATCTTTTAATTATTCATCAGATTTCAATTTAAACATACAAATTTGAACTATCAAGAGCGGGTAACTTAAAATTTACGCATTTGCTGTACATGATATCTCTGAATTTCCTGAAATCTACGTTTTACAACCAAATTAGACCTTCGTCATTAGCAATGCTGATCTTTACGTATTCTTTATCTTCTAAAACTTTCACTTGTTGATGCGTGGCTGCATCTTTGAGCAAATTAAGCTCCTCCTCAGTTGCGTACTTTAGGATGAAGTAGCAGAAGTCCGTTTCTACAAAATTTCCCAACACTCTGAGCGCGTCCATCACTAGTTCTTTGTTTTCCCTCTCGCACCTTAGCAGAGCGAGAGCTTCGCACAGCAGATTGTGATAGTTCAGGTAAGTCGTGGTGTAGTCTCTGCTGTCCAGCAAACTGGGGTCCCGCACGTCATTGAAGTTGTAGAGCACGTCGTAAGCAACGGAGCCGTCGCTCCAGCCTGACTCATCGTCAGTCAGCGAAGCTGAGGCTGACAATCCTGTTGTGGAATCTGAAGTGCTGGAATCGCTCGTTTTCCCCCCTTTAGCCGTAGCCTCGCTCCCTTCAGTCACAGCCTCGCTCCCTTCAGTCACAGCCTCGCTCCCTTCAGTCACAGCCTCGCTCCCTTCAGTCACAGCCTCGCTCCCTTCAGTCACAGGCTCTTCTAAACCCTCTGAAGCAGATTCTGGAAGTTTCGTGTGATCGTCCTCGTTAGCTTTAAAGGTCTCTGAGGGACGCGTGTACTGCGGCGTCTCTGATCTTGAGGAAGTGTCCCCGTGAGACTGTGTCAAGGACGGCAAGTTTGGGGAATCACACGATTGGGTTGTTGCTCTTTTGAGCATTTGTTCTTCAGCTTTTCTCTTCCTATCCTGAAGTAAAGATCTGTATGAATTTGCGAGAAGTACCATCATTGCCTTATCCAGTCGAGACTCTGGCGGAATTTTGCTCTTATGACTGGCGAACGCTTTAATATCTGCAGGGACGAAACGGTCTTTAACGCAGAAATTCAATAAATTTATGCGTTTTCGAGGAGTTTGCTCATCTGTCTTGGTCTCCTGCGAACTCGTTCCTACCGTGGCTTCACTGGAAGCTTCTGACGCGTCTAGAGCAAGTGGAAATTCACAGGCTTGAGTTGGCTGAGCACTTCCAGGGCGTGCTGTGGCGGCAGCAGCACCCGCCGCCGCTGCTGAGTTGTCAGTCTCTATGCTGACGCTTGGAGATTCTTGAATCGACTCGCTATTATCAAATACTGGTGACGGTATAGCCGATGGCTCAGCAGACATACTACCACTTATACCACGAACACCTTTAGCGCTTCGACGTAGCTGGTCTGCACTCAAACTCAAACCATGTTTGAAGAGACCATGTCTCAGGGGGAATGAAAAATTTTTCATCTTTGTGGCGTCATCAGCACTGTGGCAAGGAGCTGAAAAACTAGGCGAAGGTTGGCATTCTGTCGATTCTAATTTCTCGGACGACTTACCGTCTTGGATACTCCGTAGGTCATGTTCTGAGGCTACTTCATCGGATATCGAATCTTTTATTTCCAGGCTCTTCAATTGTTCTGAAATTGCCGATTGAGTGTCATCGTCTGCTATTTCAGTAGAGTCCTGTGAAATTGCATCTTCGCTGTGAATTTCAGTGCTCTGCGCGGGCATCTGATCGCTTGAACCCAAAATCTGTGTGGGTTCTGCAGAGTCATCAAACCCCCGAACTTCATGGAAGCCCAGCTCTGAGTCTTGAGGACTAGACTCTCGCAGCGTCGGGCTGGTGGCGTCTTGCGGGTCACCGCTAACTGCGACAGTTTCAGCAGCTCCAAGACTGGGCTCACCTGCAGCCGAGGTCTCGTCCGATGGAGTGGGCTGGAAA
This sequence comes from Trinorchestia longiramus, assembly GCA_006783055.1. Classification (NCBI taxonomy): domain Eukaryota; kingdom Metazoa; phylum Arthropoda; class Malacostraca; order Amphipoda; family Talitridae; genus Trinorchestia; species Trinorchestia longiramus. The sequence goes on from VCRD01008240.1 coordinate 4,765, forward strand.
GTTATTTTGCTTTTGTACGTGCACGAAAAAGTTAAAATTAAAACGTGAAAAGTATCTCTTATTGCTGGCTTTTTTAATTTAAAATTTATGTTTAAATTAACATTTAAAATTTGAAATTTTAGTTAAAAATTATGAAATGCTACTAAAAGGAGACTTGAAAGTTAACTCTAAGCTTAATTTCTGCTATTTAAAAATTATTCATAAGTAGTATTCTTTCACGGCCCATGCTCTCCACTTGTCGATTAAATACTTTCGTTTAATTTCTATTGAAGGATTTCTGAGATTTTTTTATGACATGAAATCTAATAATTTTAAGCTGTTGCTTCGAAGTATACTTCCGATAAAATAAAACTAATGCGTATTAAAATAACTTAACATTTTGTACTACATTAAAATTTGCTTAAAAATCTCAAAAATAGTTTAAGATTACCAAGCTAATCTGGAAACTACTATACTCTCGCGTTTCAGTTTAAGGTTAGGATTGTAATGACCTTACCTGTTCGCAGACATCAAAACTACGACCAACCGCCGCCGGAGCTTCTTGAGAAGTCTTCGTTGCCGACTTTGTCCGTTTTGTAGTAGGTGCGTTGTATGACAGACGTTTCTTGTAGTGGCCGGGACCCATGGCTTTCTGATCAAGTTCATTCAATTTTTTATTATCTTTCAAGTAGTTCAAACTCTTTTCTTTATTTCCTCTGACAAATGGACCGATTTCACCGACGCTCGATTGCCCAGCAGTTGACTTTTTGGATGCTGCTCCTAGTGAGACAGTTCCGGTTCTTATCTTAAGAGCAGTCGTCGTAACTGCTGACTGTCCTCTCTTCACAGCCTTAGGAATGGCGCCTGTTGAATGAGCAGGCTTTGTTCCAGCACTGAGCTTCACAGCCGTCGTCGGACAGCTGTGTCTCTCGGCTAAAGGAGTCTTAGGTGACCCCGCAGCTTCCTCTTTGCTGACGCAAGTCGTACCGCTGCCCCTTCTCAACTGTTGAGGCATGGAAGTCATTGGACCACCAGTCTCTCCACTTCGACCTCTGGAAAAGTCAGTACCAGGTCCCGCACTTCTGATTACGGCAGTACGAGATACTGCAGTGGACTGTGGAGGGCCGAGAACGGGTGGAGTTGGCGAACTAGTACTAGTCTTACTGGTAGTTGAAGCACGAGGAGCAGTAGCAGCAGATGCTGGTCCTCTACCTGGGATCCCAGTCTTTGTTGAAGAGGAAGTTGAAGTTGGGTTCTTTGAAGAAAACTTATTCACAGCAGATACACTTTTTGTTTCTTGTCTGAAAGACCCTTTTGGGGACACAATTTTGTTTTCATTAGCACTTTTCTTCGAAATTCCCACCGCCCGTTTCTGAAAACTAGACACATTTTTAGACTTTGAAACTGCCTCAGAGCGAGCAGAGAATTTTTCAGAGGGCTTCAAGGCTCTACTCTTAAATATACTCGCCCCTGTAGAAGATAATTTTGAAAATTTGGGTTCTGCTGTCTTTGAAGAACCCGAATTAGTTGGAGCCCTCAATTTACTGGCTTGACCAGCCTTCGCACGTGATGCAGACGTAACAGAAGCAGTGGAACATTTAGCAGCAACTTTAGGAATTGCACCTGAAGTATGCGCTGCACGACTTTTAATGGCCACCTCGGAATCGTCTCCACGAGCCACGGCCGAGGTGTTGTCTGCCTCAGGAGGCTGCGCAGTTGACGTTGCGTCGCTCGTGCCGGCCTCTAACGCCGCTTCCTGGGAGTGATGATCAGCTGCTATGGAGACCAAGTCTCCGCTGTCGCTGATGTTCAAGGAATCGGAAGAACTTGAAGAATCAGGCATTCCTGTCATGACGAACTATGCTCTCGCACTATAGTCAAGTTTGAAGTTAATTCTCTGCAACGTAATTAAAATAACCTAGATCATTTGAAAAGTTCCTTAAACTACATCCTGCAATAAGTATCAAGCTAGGGCGTATGATATTGTTATTGCCATTTTCTAATAGACCCAGTTTAGAGTAGTAGAAGTTTTTGTGCTTTAAAACTTTCTACTGTGGAGTAATTTCGAAACTTTTAAATAGCTTGAAAGAAAACTAGAGTACAACTTCAAGCAATGTCAACCTGAGAGAGTTCTGCTTGTATCGCTGCAAAACACCGACATAACGAAAGCACGGACAGGTTAATTTAGTTTTGAAGGCTAATTTTTTCGTTTTTCGTATTCCAACTGTCTGGACCAACAACCTTGGCCTGGAACTAAAATTTACAAACTTCTAAACCAGTATCTTCATTTTCAATTGAAGTGTCCAAACCGACTTCTAGTAGAGAATCCAGCTGGAATATTTTTTAAGGCTTCACTTCGAGCAGACAATTAACACGTTGACTCCGAAGTGGTACGTATGTGCACCACTAATGTTAGGTTCTGTAATTTTTTCAGATCCTTTTAGTGACTATGCGTACAAAGTGAAGATTTACACCAGTCAGGCAATCGGAGGCAACGTGTTAATGAAGGAACTTCGCTAATTAAGAAAAACCATGAAAAAGTACGCATTTGCAAGTTCCAAAAATTACTTTTATTCATGCATACATCGTATTTGGAAGTCTAAGCAGTCCCATATGGGAAGAGGGCTAGACTCGCCGCTGCCGAAAAAGCCTCAAGTCCAGGTTTTACTTTACTAGACGTTTTAAAATCTAGAGCCAACATTAGAAAAACTACCACTGACGTAATTACATTAATAAGACTGTACCACAATTTATCTAATTCAGGAACTGAATAAGCTACAGCAAAACCTGGTCACGGCGAGAACTACGTTTTGTGGTTTTTCAAGGTTTTTAAGCGTTGTCAACACAAGCAGTAAACAAATCTAAAACATTAGAACTTTAACTGTTCAGAAAGCAAGTTTGAGAGGTGAACATTTAAAGGAAAAAATCAGTTCTGGGCACGGCAGAGTCCTAGAGTGAAGGTTATGAGAGTGCCTAGAGCAAGTTCTTGATGTGGCCAGATCACCACAAGCGCGGAATACATGCAGGGAGCTTCACATATTGCTTACAGTTAAAATTGGCGCTTCAAATGATATATATAGCGGGCACACATATGGACGAAGATGTAGTAAACTTTAAAACAGGTCGTGAAAATCGTTTGTTAATTAAACTCGTTAATCCGCAGGGACGACAGTCCTGAGGTTCTTAGGACGATACAGGGTAAACCAGACGGTCAAAATCCATCTATTCTACAAACAATGGTCAAGTTCTTCGTTAATTGACACATGCTATCAAGGACCCAAGAGGGTTTTAATATCTATTTAGAATAATCTTAAAAGTCGCCAAACATTCTTAATTATTAACAGGCAAAAATCTAAGCGATAATGAAAGACGAGAAGATACTTTGTGAACTAAGAATTACTTCATAGGACGCAAACACAGAGCCCTGGAAATTTTCCTGCAACGCAATATTTACAATTTTATTCGTGTCCCACCAGATGTTCAAGCACTCTGCGTATCGTGCAATACGAGCATACACTCTGCAGTAAGTCATCATCGAATAAAATCTCTAGTATTGACAGCAAAGTTGAACAAATACCAACTAGACCACGAGTATCCCAGAGAACGAGGGTTCTTCAACTTCAAGATAAAGTTTGACGTGTCAGTTACACCACTCTCCCTCCGCAGAACATAGAATGTATAGAGATTTAAGTGAACGAGAGAGTCAATTCGTCCAGTTCACGATGCCAGGTTTAACATGTTCAATATCTATCAAGCTAGTAACAAAATATGTTTAGAAGAATTATGAAAGTTTCCTACACAAAAAAACCAACACTGGCCGTGAGAGTCCCACTCTGCAACTGCTATCTAGAGGAACGCCAATGCTTCCACATGACGAGCAAGTTACCAAGTTTCGTAGAGCCTGAATTTCCATCCTGACCAAACTGCTCCAGTGTTGCCCGCGTCACATCTCACAAAAGAACGTTCACACTGCAAATACACCGCTAATTATCTCTTTGAACTTCCCTGCAACACACACGGTACCTGCAGCGACTATACAAGGGTTTAAGCCTCGGAAAGAACAAGCAAAAACTACAATCAGAGCTTCAGAAACTCGGAAACTTTAATCAGGTTTTCGAATTATTGAAATTTCCAAATTCCTGCGTACATTTCATTAGATGAATTATGAGTATTACACCTTGTTCAAGCTAATAATTTTTTATATGTGTATACATTCAGAAATGTATAAAAATTTTACATCTATGTTTACATTTTACGCATCCATATTCACGTTTCCTGATATGGTGAGTAAATTACTCATGATGTAATAAAATACTCTTGTAATCAGTGAGAAACATGTTAATTTTTTAATACCTCCGTGTGGTGGGGATAAAAAATAATAATTGATCTTGAATTAGGCTGCCTGGTTCACCTCCGTCTGGTCTGTACTACCTGCAGCATGCCAATATTTTTAATATATTTCCTCAAAAATTTTCATTGACGTTTCCTACTCAACATCTGTTGATATATTTGTTCAATAATCTTTATTCATATATTTTTTGAATAACATTCAATTTATTTTCAAAAACTTTTGTTAATATATTTGTTTTACAATATTTTATACTAAAGAAGACAGAAAAAAAACACCTCTCATTGTACTATTAAAATGATAACAGTTTACCTGTATTTTGTATGAATCATAGATAAACTGCGCTGACAACATTATTGTCCCTTGTTTTGCAACCAATTCTTTGAGTTGGGCTGATACATGTGTGTTAATACATGTGTATTGTGATAATACATGTGTGTTGTGTTAATACAACATTCAACTGATGTACATTTGTGCCGTGTTAACACAACACCTGGCATATTATACATTTACTAGTGTTTATACCCGTTAAAAATAACGGGTTTTGATGTCATGCATTTGAAGAAAAAACTTTAAGCAACAGATTCTCAGACCTAATCAGAAAGTCTACGGATTTAACTCCAGTGGTTAAGGATCAACATATCTGAAAGTCTACGGATTTAACTACCAGTATTTAAGGGACATTCCCATTGTAACAACATAGGAGAAATTACGCACAAAAAACGTATATAAATTTATTTATTTAAGGAGACACCTGGCATTTTATTATATAGTGATGATGATATTGTGTTAACACAACACCTGACCAATTATACATCTGTGTTAAGAGTCGTGTGGTCATACAACTGATCAGCTGCCCTCTCACGTCACGTCAGCACACACGGCACGTCAGCACGCACACCACGGTAGCACGCACAACACGTCAGCACGCACACCACGTCAGCACACACACCATGTCAGCATATTCACCAAGTCAGCATATTCACCA
>VCRD01008241.1:0-12499 GCA_006783055.1 Trinorchestia longiramus
AATTTTGAGGTGCTTTAAAGTGGAAAGACCTTGGCTCGCAGGAAATCGGTGTCTGTGAAGGTTCACAAAGATGGTAGTTTGTTCTTTGTTATGCCTTGACGCAGCAAGCTACTGTGTTCACGATTCATTGGAACCGCTCTCAGCTCCAACACGTCTTGAAAAGCCAGTTTTCCCCTTGAAGTGTATCTACAGCTCTGGTCGAAAACAGTTGGTTCATACAATTTTTATTATTAGTCGAGAACAATGGGTGCAGGGGGAAAAAGTCTAAAAACTTAACTCATACATTATACTGTGAATGTTATGCATTATGCTCTAAAAAAGTATAAGAAAGAAAGATAAGCAATTATTTTTTCAAAAGTTTTCCGGAACATTACGGACGAAATGTTTTCCTGACTGTGCACCGACTGTTTCCGACCAGAGGGCGTATTTAACCAAGTCGTTCGCATGATCGTGGATATCGAAGGGACAGCGTCTGTCTGCTAAGTACAAATCGGCCAGCAAAGCTAGTAAATAATTAATAATACAAGTGTGACGAACCTCCTTTTCCATGTAACTTGCTTAGTTAAATACCACAACTCTAGATTACTACCTGCACCTATACAAATTTACTAGAAAGAAGAGAGTTACACAGACACCAAAATAATTAAGCTATGATGGAATATCTAATTTCGTCGCAAGAAGCGGTACAAACTTCTTTAAATGTACCCAATACCTAAGCGTGGAGGATCCAATACAATAGTTGAAAACTCAGCTGAAATAAAACACAAGAGGCCAATAGTTCTCATGCTGCAAGTGATGCTGTTATCACAGTACAGCTTTACTCCGTCCCTTCACGTACGAATTTTATTATTGTTGGTTATATAGACAACCAAATTTATGCGTTGGGTATTTAAATCATAAACCCTACTCTTTGCAAGAAACCGTTCATAAAAGACAAATTGCAAAGAAATTGCATCGAGTAATGCACACTCTAGCATAGTCACCTTTTTAGAAGCCAAATGAGGAAACTTTTACCCAGAGTTCTCAAGTCTCCGCTTCCACACGCGACCCAAGCTCTGAGCTATGAGCTCTCAGCTCCAGCGGTTGTGGATGCTTCACTGCTACTCGTCAGGACAATCCAGCAGCTCAGCACCAAAGAAAACTCACCACTCTAGAACATCTGAACGACACATCCACGTTTCAAAACATCTGGACGTTACAACATGAGAAATTTGTTGCAGAAAACGACATAACTTACACAAACAATGAATTGCTACGTTTATTTCTTTCAGTTATATTTTTATTGATTTCAGTGCACAGCCTGTATGGAGATGCGGTTTCAGGAGCTGCACAGAAGGATGAGACCTTTTATTTTCTGCAACACTTGAAAATTTCCACACCCTCTCTTCCATCTACTTGATCAAATCATGAATGGGGTTAGTAAACCGCCAGGTAACATCAGTTAAGTATCATTATATTTGTTCAAAGGAACACGCATCATTCAATCACGTTTCATGACACTAAATCCAATCACGCTTTACATTACCGTGAACGTCGAGGCCATTTCTCATAAGGGTTAATCTCGTTCTAAAACAATAAACACCTGTTGCGAATAAATCTTGCTGGTACATTGTAAAAATCAGTTTACGAACTAAATATTCTGTTCTATGATAAACGAGAACAAAGTAAAGACTATACCGGAAACATCAAGAATTATTATGATCCTCTAAGAGAGCGCGCAAATCTCCGTTGTGCACTCAATTGAGTGTCAGGGCTGCGTGATGAGTGTGTTGCCAGGACTTGAGATGTGTACTCCTGAAGCGATTTTTTCTGTTTGCACAGAAGCGTGACCGTAGCCTTGCTTGTTTGCTGTTTCACCCAGGGAGAGATGGTCAACAAACACACAACCATCTTGATGCTCTGCTGCTGTGTAGTTCTGTCTGTCGCAGCAGCCATGGGCTACAAGAGTTGCGACCCCCTCGTTTTTGCAGCAAGCGTGAGCATTATTTGGTGATCTTAGGTCCTCTAATGCAACAACCTTATTATTATTATTATTGCATTCTGAGAAGATATCTGATTTCTGTGGTATCATTGCAGGGGTAATTGCAAGCATCATTATGGTATAATTGCTGACATCCTTACGATATCATTGAAGGTATCATTATGGTATCATTAAAGGACACATGATGGTTTCAGTGGAGGTATCTTTATGGTATCATTGGAGGCATCATCGTGGTATCATTGCAGATTACACAGATTACTGTATTTATCAACAGCTGTGGATCGATGCTCAATGTTTATACGCTACTAATATTACTTCCCATTTACAGCTGTGCATCAGCTGTCGGATGCTGCCTCTCATTTACAGCTGTGCATCAGCTGCAAATTGTTGCTTCTCTGTTATATGAGTGGGCTACAGTATACGCCTGCTTCACCGGCAAAACTTAATTTAGGACATTTACGTGAGACCCTTTCCAGAACATGAGCGTCCTTTGCTTCTCTCATAGGCCTACAATCTTCTCAACAGAACAAAAATAACGTCCTCACTGTTGACACAATAGCAGTTCTGCCCTGTACTGGCACATGTCAGGGTATGGCAAATTGACTGGATGGTAAGATAATGCTTAATAATATTTAAGACTATGAGTATCCAGTAAGTTTTACCGAACGCTAGGTTTAATACAAATTAAATTTTAAAGGGTGATCGGTGTGCACTAGTGAAGGTAACCAACGAACTGGTCCACAAGAAAACAAACAGTCGTGCGTTTGTTGAGAGCCGCTATGTTAGAGAATTACTTAAGTTACTTGATCTCTTTGCTGCAAGTTTACCCGCTCTTCAACTTGAACGCTGGTACTTGGATAAGTTGACGCTTATCCTCTGATTCATGGCAGTGGCGGATGATTAAATGCCAAGTCATAGCTCAAAGTTAGCCAACGCGATCATCGGCTGGGCCACTTTTATGCGAGAGAGTGAGCGTGTTGTGAGCACAAATATTAGAGGAATCTGAACGTGCTCATCCTACAGCTTTCTCATGCGGTCGCCCTGAGCTGAGGGAGCTAAACCTCTCTGAGCAGAACAAGCTACCTCTGTACGCACCTCATCTACACTAAAAGAACTTGCCGTCATTCGAGACAGACTCCACTGCCTCCGATCTCTGCCCTGACACTCAAAGCTACAGCAAGAAGTCTGATCAGACATTTACTGAAACAGGCGCACTTGAACGAAGCTTACGTGTGTAATCTACAACATAACGAGCTCTTTGTGAAGGTACGGAACGCTTTTTGTATTTCAGCTCTTGAGAGCCTTAAAATTTTATGACGGATAACAATACACAGGAAAATATTTCTCAGGACTGAATATTTTTTAGCAGTCGCCCACACACGATAGACACACTGCTGAAATGAAACAAAGGAAACTTCAGTCTCATAATTCAACTCAATTTCAAACAGAATGTGTGGTGCTGGAGCGTGCGAGATTGAGCTGGCAGCTTTTGAAGGCATGTGAATTTACTCCTGCGTAGCCGACGCTTGAGGTAAACAAATCTCTGCACAACTGGCAGGTCCCTGCAGCAATAAACAAATCTCTGCACAACTGGCAGGTCCCTGCAGCAATAAACAAATCTCTGCACAGCTGGCAGGTCCCTGCAGCAATAAACAAATCACTGCACAACTGGCAGGTCCCTGCAGCAATAAACAAATCTCAGCACTGCGGGATCTGCTGGCAGGTCCTCGATAAATAGATCTCTCCTCAGTGGGATCCGCTGTCAAGTCTTTAACACAATATACAGATCTGTTCACAGCGGTGCCTGCTGTCAGCTGCTCGACACAATAATATGCGCTCCAACACCCAATCCAATAAGCATTCTCATCCCTATCATGTGCAGCGCCATGCTTCCAATAACGCGACAACATCTCTTTCCGCCTCCCAAGATCGCGGATGATATCGACGATATTCTTCCGCGAGCCAACGATGCGCGTCCCAAACTAACCCTTCCGGCGTGCGCTTGGCGCGGCAATATTGGAAGAGCTTTTTTGAGGGTGAGGCCTTTGCGTGGCTTGCGAAAATGAAGGTTTGTGTCTCATATTAGCGGCTTTAGTGCCCTTCTTGGCTTCTTTTTCTCATCACAAGTGCAATATTATTACGTCTGCCGATATTATGGCGGGACGAAATTAAAGAAAAACGTTCTCGCAACAAGTGAAATTATTTCCGTGAATTGAGCTACGGGGCACAACTCACCATCGTAGCAGGTATTATTGCTCTTTTCTTCCGTTTGATGAAGAACGAGACGTTATTTTTCTCCTAGAATGAGGCAATATCTAAATTTTCTGGACATTCTACGTGAAATTAATCATAAAGTGCAAATTAGTTTATAAGTCTGCGTCAAGGACTACTAGTGACCTCGCGCAAACACGTGTTTACAACAAGAAATATTTCTACGAGGACTGCAAACTGATGACTCCTGATTGTAGTGTTCATAGTTTACACACCACTCCTGTACTTGCGTGTAACTTCAGACTCCTGTACTTGTGTGTAACTTCAGACGCCTGTACTTGCGTATAACTTCAGACGCTTGTACTTGTGTGTAACTTCAGACGCCTGTACTTATGTGTAACTTCAGACGCCTGTACTTGTGTGTAACTTCAGACGCCTGTACTTGTGTGTAACTTCAGACGCTTGTACTTGTGTGTAACTTCAGACGCTTGTACTTGTGTGTAACTTCAGACGCTTGTACTTGTGTGTAATTTCAGACGCCTGTACTTGCGTGTAACTTCATTTGTGAGATACATAGGTCGGAATATATATTTATTACGATATATAGATTCTTATAATGTGTTTAGTTAAGAAAATAGGTGAGAAAATGTTTACTTTGAGCTCAAAATTTTCTTGAGAATATTAAACACGTTGTGAGGCTTTTGAGGAAAATGCTTGGCGCTACAGCGTGTTACTCCTGTGTAATTGCCTTGTGAAGACTTCTGTATGCTTGCATCATGTATGCTTGCATCATGTAGGCTTGCATCATGTAGGCTTGCATCATGTATGCTTTCATCATGTATGCTTGCATCATGTATGCTTGCATCATGTATGCTTGCATCATGTATGCTTGCATCATGTATGCTTGCATCATGTATGCTTGCATCATGTATGCTTGCATCATATATGCTTGTATCATGTATGCTTGCATCATGTATGCTTGCATCATGTATGCTTGCACCATGCATGCTTGCCAGCTAAGCCCACCAAAGTCTCCTCCCTCTCCAAAACTCGTCAAGTATCAATTTTACGTAGATATTTTCGAAAGGATATCCTGCACAGCCATTCATTCCGCAATATTTTGCCAAGCGTCAGTCGTGTTCCGCCCTTTAGCACTACACTCATCCGCACATCCGGCAGCTCCGCATGTCAGAGAGTGGCAGCAGCCATATAGTGGCAGCAGCCATGTAGTGGCAGCAGCCATGTGGTGGCAGCAGCCATGTAATGGCAGTAGCCATGTAGTGGCAGCAGCCATGTGGTGGCAGCAGACATGTGGTGGCAGCAGCCATGTGGTGGCAGCAGCCATATAGTGGCAGCAGCCATGTAGTGGCAGCAGCCATGTGGTGGCAGCAGCCATGTAATGGCAGTAGCCATGTAGTGGCAGCAGCCATGTGGTGGCAGCAGACATATGGTGGCAGCAGCCATGTGGTGGCAGCAGCCATGTAGTGGCAGCAGCCATGTAGTGGCAGCAGCCATGTAGTGGCAGCAGCCATGTGGTGGCAACAGCCATGTAGTGGCAGCAGCCATGTGGTGGCAGCAGCCATGTAGTGGCAGCAGCCATGTGGTGGCAGCAGCCATGTAGTGGCAGCAGCCATACGAGTGGCATTGACGCTAGACCGTGTAATCTCTGTGTAATGCAGCTCATGCCTTATATTTAGTAAACAAAAAACTGCGGTTGTCTTAAGACGTAATCATAGATTTAATTGTCCTTAAAGAAGCTGCTTTTTACGTGGTACATATATACTGGGTGCGGCAACATACTTTCTTTTTTCGAATTGCTTTGCTTACAAAAAAGGAAGTTATGTTGTCGCACCTTATACTAAACAGCATATGGATCCCACTAGCTGTAAAGGTATTATAACTCTTGATGTAGAGTAATATAAAAGTCAGTGGTGTCTGTCTAGGGAGAAACAAAGCAGTATTCGCGATGTAGGAACAAATTCATCAATAATCTATCATAATTATCCAAAAATTGACATGAAATACCAAATAATTCACGCAAATTTTCCGAAAATTCGTGAAAATTATCTAGGAATTCGAATAACTTATCAATAAATGCACGCATATCAAACGAAAATTTATGCAAATATTCCAAAAAATCATACAAATTATCCAAGAATTCCCACCCATAATAATCACCACTTTCCGTTTACGAATATCTTCATGATACGATAACTCATACCCAAGTCTTAATCTCAGTAGACTTGCTAAGTGTTACTTTCAGTGAACTACAAGTGACAGCACGGAAGTAATTCGGTGGTATAGTAAGCGAAATGTCGACGTCCTTCTAGTTAGGTAAGAATTTATCCTGAGAGTAGGACTGTCACGCCTCCTCTTCCTCTCTTTCTCAACTCATGGAGCTTGTGTTTGATTGAGGGGCATATCCGTGACTGCAGTGCCAGTGCGTGATTGAAGTGCCTACACGTGGTTGATGTTTAACTTTAAACAGCATGGGACTTGGAAAGTAACCCAAGAATGGACCAAATATCTTGTTCCTGTTGCCCCATTCTGTTCTAAACTCTTCATCTGAGGCAACAATCAAACAAGTTTGTGTGTTGGTTTAGGGTATGCGCTTAAGTTCTTGTTGAAACTGGCACATCTACATGTAAATTATAGATTTCAACGCTGTAATAATGACGCATGAAAAATATAATGAGTTAGGGGTGATTTTAAAAATAAGAATCTCACATGTCGGTGCTATGATGACTGCTCACCTATGCGTTTTAAAACAACACTCAATGTACAGTAGTACATTCTTAAAGCGTAGCGTTCTGACAAGTCAGTGGCGTACAAAGTGATGCAGTACTGTACATCGTTACTGCTTGTATTTTAAATTAAGCACAAGGGTATTGAATAGCGATACAGTTTTTTATCATCATCCTTATTAACAATATTATTTGATGTAATAATTCTGATATTATCATTTTTATTATTATCTTTACTATTATCATTAATGTTTATATCAATATCATTATTAATACCATTATTTTTACCACTACTTCTACTACTAATGCGAAGCATTTCATAGGAGAGACAAATGCTCCCTCAAAGATTATATTATTTGTGTGCCGAAGTGAGCTTTGTTTCTCATACTTGGCGCTGTAGGTTAAGACCAGCAGCGGAGACTAGAGCTCGACTACCGTTCATCAATTGCGGTTGACGTTGAGAGATAGCGTGGGGGCATGTTTAGCCGCCCCCTTCATTGGGTGTAGAGCACGGCTTGTGCCAACCCAAACACCTCAGATGGTGCCCACACCTCAACCTAATCCTTCTAATCTGGGGGAATCACTTCTTGAATTTGCCAGCGTTCGAGAGGAGCGTTTCTTCCGTCGTTAGCTTGCTTTGATTGCTTGCAAAACGCCGCTGCGTCGAGCACAAGTGGTCCTCACATGCACTCGTGTGACGGAGAGAAGTGGGCGATGCAACTTTAGATTAAAATAGATGGGACTACGAGAGTACATGTGTAGTAATCTGTGGAGGAAAAGTGAAATCAAATGGCAGTGTTTTACTTGAGAGGGAATCAAAATGATAGCTGGAAAAATAGTCTGTTACTTTCGTAGAACAGATTTCTCGTGCTGACTCCTTATCAAAATCGGCGAAGTTAACTCGCTGATATTGCTGGTTGAATATTCGACTATTATGACTGATAATATTACAAAAATAGTTATTTTGCATAATAACATTGTTATATTATTGAATAAAGCCAAACAATCGACGTAGATCTCATAATACCTTTTAAATCACACAAAATAGGAGTCGTCGTGAAGCTACACACATAATTGAAGACAGAAAGTCTCGAGTAAACAAAGCAGAGACGAGAACATCACTCTATTGAGACGAGCAAGGGGCGGGAGTGTGGCCACAAAAAGCACCAAGTATCTGCAGTACAAATTGGAACAGGAAAAGCCGGAGATCTTTAGAGTGACAGGAGCTCTGCCTTAGGAACGGCCTGACAATTTCAAGGTTGTGACGCGCGTGGTGGTTGCGGCGTAGCTTGCGTTGCACAGCAGCGTTCATGTGGGCCACACACACAGGAACCTGTGTGACAGCAGGCGAGTCAACTGAGAATTGTGTAGTTTTGAAATAGTAACATTGTTTGTACAATAATAAACGTTAAGGGGATTGATATTCCAGTTTTAAGTTGTGTCTTAATGTCCCCTTTGCAAGTGAGTGGTATTGTAAGAACCAAATTTTAGCGTAACTTTTTGCATGGTGACTTTGCGGAAGAAAGAACCAATATTTTTGCATTAAATTTGTAATAGTGAATGCCTTCAACGAGCAAATAAGAATGTTACGATCATTTTTTACGCCACAAATTTTTCTTTTCGATTCGATTATTTTGTTAAACTCCTGAGTGAGCTGAGTCAAGACTTAGTGATGCAGTGATGCAGTGATGCAGTGATGCAGTGATGCAGTGATGCAATGATGCAGTGATGCAGTGATGCAGTGATGCAGTGATGCAGTGATACAATGATGCAGTGATGCAGTGATGCAGTGATGCAATGATGCAGTGATGGAGAGATGCAGTGATGCAGTGAGCTGACAGAAAAACAGTTCAAAAAACAAAATAATGTACTATACACGTATACAAGTAAAATGGATTAATACTAAATTTTTATATAATATTTCATTACATTTCATGTCACGTACTGCTAAGTCAATAAGTGAATTATATATTAATCACACGATGCTGTGCTATTTAAATTTAAAGCTAAATTCATCAGTATAGAATTTTAATTGGTGTCTGATGTGTTGCAGTTACTGTTTGTGCTCCTGCTACCTTGTGTGTTCAGTGTGTCATGTGTTCTCAGGCACACTGCCTGTCTTACACCCCAGCCTGTGTTGTCATGTAGGACTTGCATGTGGACTGTCAAGTGGTCTGACACAATCAGTCTGTCCAACATTCCAGCCTATGTTGTCATGTAGGACTTGCATGGGAGCTTCTATGAGATCTAATACCCAGCTGTCTCTTTCACAACAGGTAAATTCTCAGAACAAGTTTGCAAGCAACTGTTTCATTCAAACGGCAGAGCAGCTTGTATTTTGCAATTTTGCAATTGATAATTACGAGTGTAAGTGAGGCAAGTAAGGCAAGTGAGGCAAGTGAGGCAAGTAAGGCAAGTGAGGCAAGTAAGGCAAGTGAGGCAAGTGAAGCAAGTAAGGCAAGTGAGGCAAGTGAGGCAAGTGAGATGAAGCGACGGGCTTGAAGAGATCGACTACATGCTCATTGGCTGCGTGTGTGGTCCACCTTGTATCTCTCCTCTCTCTTGGCTGAGATAAGCAAGTCCAATTAGTTGCTCAACAGCCAAGTGCTTAGATGGAGCTTTTCTAATCAACTAACTGCTCATTTAAAACAGCTTTTGTTATAGCTCAATAGAAGGGCAGGTCTTAACTTCGTGATTCTGTTGCGAGAGTCGTCAACTGTTGCGTAATTTGTGTTAGCATACTGTTCTGTGTCAGCATACTGTTCTGTGTCAGCATACTGTTCCGTGCCAGCATACTGTTCCGTGCCAGCATACTGTTCCGTGCCAGCATACTGTTCCGTGCCAGCATACTGTTCCGTGTCAGCATGCTGTTCCGTGTCAGCATACTGTTCACTTAAATTAAGGCGAATACGCTGTTTTCCCAGCATGATGCTTTGCGTACTCTGAGTGCATTACATGTGTTCCATCAATAAGACTATGATGAACTCGATGTCTGCAGCACGCGTACACTAAAGGGCTTTATCCAGCAGTTGAACAGTTTGAGTTGTCTCTTGTGAGACGAATTGTGTGACAAAATTAAGTGCCTGCAAGTTAGGATGAGCAAAAATTCAAGAGTTGTGTAATGTAGATTTATTAAAATGATACAGCATGAGTTGTATGATACAAGTTTGAAGACAGTGAAATGTTCATACCATTCACCGTAGACCTTTCGTAACAGAGCAGTACAGCAACTTGCGCAGTGTATTGTAAACAAATAATAGTCGAGAATTAATTACTCGACTTGAATAAACGCTTAAAGAATTTCTTAACCATCCATATTTTATAATTCAGAATAGCGTACTAAATAAGAATCCTTTTACATGAGGAAACGTTCATGAATTTTTGCAAGTGAATAATTGAAAGACTAATTACAGAATAACCTTGACTTCAGCGAGACTACTACTAACACTGCCACAATGCATCACCCCTCACAACGCTGGCACAAAGCGTACAATTGTGTCATAATTTTATTCCCTACGCGTTTAACTCATTTGCATAAATACTGCAGTTTTAATGATTAAATCCTATTCAAGTTAATTCCAAACATTTATACAGGTTTCCAAGTGGATGAAGATATACTTAACTCCTAGATATAAGCTAACTCCTTTTGTTGTCAACGTTCTCTGTTCATTTAAATACTGCACTAATTTTATATGAGTCACTAACTTGCGTATTCATTCATTGCGTTTTATGGATGTTACTCATGGAGTAAAGTCTTGAAAGTTAGCTGATTTGTCTGAACCCCGTCTTGCAACCGCACGTCTGGCCCTCCTATGCCCGTGTAATGCACAAATCTTAGAGAAACTGACTCTTTCTGCTAACAAAAAAACTTCACATCTGAACGCNGCTGCTGGTCTTAACCTACAGCGCCAAGTATGAGAAACAAAGCTCACTTCGGCACACAAATAATATAATCTTTGAGGGAGCATTTCTCTCTCCTATGAAGTGCTTCGCATTAGTAGTAGAAGTAGTGGTAAAAATAATGGTATTAATAATGATATTGATATAAACATTAATGATAATAGTAAAGAGAATAATAAAAATGATAATATCAGAATTATTACATCAAATAATATTGTTAATAAGGATGATGATAAAAAACTGTATCGCTATTCAATACCCTTGTGCTTAATTTAAAATACAAGCAGTAACGATGTACAGTACCGCATCACTTTGTACGCCACTGACTTGTCAGAACGCTACGCTTTAAGAATGTACTACTGTACATTGAGTGTTGTTTTAAAACGCATAGGTGAGCAGTCATCATAGCACCGACATGTGAGATTTTTATTTTTAAAATCACCCCTAACTCATAATATTTTTCATGCGTCATTATTACAGCGTTGAAATCTATAATTTACATGTAGATGTGCCAGTTTCAACAAGAACTTAAGCGCATACCCTAAACCAACACACAAACTTGTTTGATTGTTGCCTCAGATGAAGAGTTTAGAACAGAATGTGGCAACAGGAACAAGATATTTGGTCCATTCTTGGCTTACTTTCCAAGTCCCATGCTGTTTAAAGTTAAACATCAACCACGTTTAGGCACTTCAATCACGCACTGGCACTGCAGTCACGTATATGCCCCTCAATCAAACACAAGCTCCATGAGTTGAGAAAGATAGGAAGAGGAGGCGTGACAGTCCTACTCTCAGCATAAATTCTTACCTAACTAGAAGGACGTCGACATTTCGCTTACTATACCACTGAATTACTTCCGTGCTGTCACTTGTAGTTCACTGAAATTAACACTTAGCAAGTCTACTGAGATTAAGACTTGGGTATGAGTTATCGTATCATGAAGATATTCGTAAACGGAAAGTGGTGATTATTATGGGTGGGAATTCTTGGATAATTTGTATGATTTTTTGCAATATATGCATAAATTTTTGTTTGATATGCGTGCATTTATTGATAAGTTATTCGAATTCCTGGATAATTTTCACGAATTTTCGGAAAATTTGCGTGAATTATTTGGTATTTCATGTCAATTTTTGGATAATTATGATAGATTATTGATGAATTTGTTCCTACATCGCGAATACAGCTTTGTTTCTCCCTAGACAGACACCACTGACTTTTATATTACTCTACATCAAGAGTTATAATACCTTTACTGCTAGTGGGATCCATATGCTGTTTAGTATAGGGTGCGGCAACATAACTTCCTTTTTTGTAAGCAAAGCAATTCGAAAAAAGAAGGTATGTTGCCGCACCCAGTATATATGTACCACGTAAAAAGCAGCTTCTTTAAGGACAATTAAATCTATGATTGCATCTTAAGACAACCGCAGTTTTTTGTTTACTAAATGAAAGGCATGAGCTGCATTACACAGAGATTACACGGTCTAGCGTCAATGCCACTCGTGTGGCTGCTGCCACTACATGGCTGCTGCCATTACATGGCTGCTGCCATTACATGGCTGCTGCCATTACATGGCTGCTGCCACCACATGGCTGCTGCCACCACATGGCTGCTGCCACTACATGGCTGCTGCCACCACATGGCTGCTGCCACCAC
>VCRD01008250.1:3307-14590 GCA_006783055.1 Trinorchestia longiramus
TTACTGTGTCTGACATGTTACCTAGTTTAGCTTTGTGTACATCAACTGCAAGGAAAGATGGAATTATCTTGAGTACAGTACTCCTGACGCTATGGCGGACTATGCATTATTGGTGCGTTATATTTTTTTTGGGTCTCGTGCTCAGTGTAATCTGTTGATTTACACTGATGATCTGTATTTTGTTTTTCTGCTGTTTGAGATTCATAGAAAGATCTGAACGTTGAAATGTTAGCTCTAATTGGATACTATGTGAACTTTTGCGTAGTGGGATGGAATACTTCAGTTGGAGGGGCGTGTTGAGATCCAACTTCAGTATATATATTTATACATATATATGAGTTGCTGCAGTCACCCATTAAATTACTTCCGTCCCGTTTTCTATGTTCATGTGTGTACTTCCTTCGAGGACTCACTGAGTTCTTTCTTCTTCTTCTTGTCGCCAAGCCTGATGGACGTATAATATATAAGTTCCAAGTTTGGACTGGTGTTTGTTTCACCCCACATCTCATACTTGTAATCGTTGCCGTACTCCATAATCCAAGATGGAACGAGGCCTAACTGGTCTAACATGTTCCGTATTAGTGAGAACAAGAAAAAGCCCGGGTACTGGTTCAAGTAGTGGTTGTACGTTGGAAGTACCTAGTCGTGGAGATCTGTACTCGTAGAATATTAGGCTAGAAGATTCAGTTACTAACACTATTATAGGGATAATTGTCACGTGAATAGAGGTTGTATGTCATGGTTGGAAGTTATCGAATTTCCATTGTGCACGGTTGGAGGACATACATCAGTCACACGAAGCGACACTGACTGGAGAACAAGGCAAATAAAGGTAAGAGAACTCGTATAATAAAATACAGTAAAGCTGCAACTATTAGTCTTAACAACAAGCTATCTAGGACTAACACCAAATGGCAAGTGGTATTTCAAGAGATTTTATCAAGCCATTTACTGACGAAAGTGCAGTGATGACTTGGCTAGAGAAACTGTAAAGCTGGGGTCACCAATGTAAAGTTTTTGCTGTTTGGGAAATTTTAAGCTACCAACTTTAACAAACCCTAATCTAACTGCCCGTGTGACCTTACTCAAGGAGAATAAAAGAACTCATCACAAATACTCAGCTTGGTATTCAAGAAGTTGGCATGAGAAATAGCTTGGAATCTTCTTGGGATGATTTAGCCATTCCAGAGCTTCCAGATGATGGTTAGGCCAGTCCAGCTTCAGGGGTGAATGGCCAGTCCAGAGCTATAATGACTGTGGCTTGAAATGATGCACGAGTACAGCCAGTACAGTAGGTGCAGTATGTGGCGTATAAGTGAAGTGCAGTAAGTCTAGTAAGTGTAGTAGGTAGGTAAGTAGGTAAAGTTGTTGCTGTTTGGGTAATTTTAAGCAACCAACTTTAACAAAAACCTAATCTAACTGCCCGTGTGACCTTACTCAAGGAGAATAAAAGAACTCATCACAGGAACTCAGCTTGTATTCCAGGAAGTTGGCACGAGAAATAGCTTGGAAATTCTTGGGATGCTTGAGCCAGTCCAGAGCGTCCAGGTGACGGTTAGGCCAGTCCAGCTTCAGGGGTGAAGGCCAGTCCAGAGCTATAGCGACTGTGGCTTGAAATGTTGCACCAGCACGGCCAGTACAGTAGGTGCAGTATGTGGCGTATCAGTGCACAAGTGCAGTAAGTCTAGTAAGTGTAGTAGGTAGGTTAGTAAGTGGGTTCACAGTTGAGTGGTCTCAGTGAGTTCCAAGTGAGTGGGCTTCACAGCGAGTGCACAGTGAGTGGGTGGCAGACGATCCCCCAAATTCTACACGTAATGGTGAAGTGATGAGCACATATACACGGATCATAACCACATCAAGTACCATTGACAACTCTCAAGATATGCCAGGATAAAGTGCAGAAGGCAGCATTTGGTAAGGATTATTATCAAGCAACTCACCATTTAATCAAGTTCTTTGTTTCACATTCTTACAATGAGGTAGGGGTTTAATTAAATTGATTTTATAAGTTATTGATAGATAAAGAAATAATTAAATTGTATCCATGGCAGAAGTTTTTAGGATTTGATTGTGGATATTTAAAAAACAATTTTAGCAACATCAGGAAATTTGACATAAAATAAAAATAATAAAGTTGACATAAAATAAAACAGGGTTCATTCTTACCCTTCAATATTCATAAATCTGAATTAAATAATGACCACAGAATAATTTAGTTTAAGGTCTTCAAAGAAGTAGCTTTTTAGGTCTGTAATGATACAGGATTTTTCCACATATAAAGGAAATAAATAATAATTCTTAAGGTGACAAAATTAGGGATAAATGCTATAACTGTATGATTTTATGAAAATCTACACCTGAGGAAATTGCAGGCTAGACTTATAACTGTCTTTAGGATTTGACCTGTTCATATGAGGTCCTCTGAGAATAGTAATGAACAATGTTGAATCACTCAGTATAGCACAGTCACTGATTTATCACAGTTGTCTAATAGAAACAATTCCTAACACTTGATTTTGCTCTTATAATTCACAGTGCAGAAATAAACACTTAAAAAATAAACATACACCAAGGAACACAGATACCACTGGAGAGTTAAACACAAAATTAAGAAAGTCTAAAAATACTTAAGGCATAGTGTGCTCACCAGGGAATTATAACCTAACGTCACATGTTGAAGTTCAAGAGTGGCGTGGCTGGGAGAGCTACGTCTAGATAACGAGCGTGAGAATGTTGCCAGAAACAGTTTTGATTGAAAATACTCTCTGGCTAACGCTCTTAATATTAATATTATTATTATAATGTGCACTAAATATGCACGTTTTAATTGTAAAGAGTTGGTAAAAATCACTCGAATTTTAGGCCTATTTTTATTACTAAAAATGAAGTTTATTTTATTACTTGTAATTTTATAAGCTTTAAAGGGGTAGCAGGTCATGCTAGAAGTAAGTGGGTTCACAGTTGAGTGGGTGGCAGACGGTCCCCCAAATTCTGCACGTAACGTGAAGTGGTGAGTTCATATACACGGATCATAACCACATCACGAGTCCCATTGACAATTCTTAAAATATGCCAGGATAAAGTGCAGAAGGCAGCATTTGGTAAGGATTATTATCAAGCAACTCACCATTTAATCAGTTCTAGTTTTCACATTCTCACAGTGAGGTCGGGATTTATTTAACCCTTTCGGTACCATGATGCAAATATCAGAACCTTTTCAACATATTTAACATCAAATTTTAAAAAAAGATGCTTTGTAATGTTTTACTGTCACTGCATTGTCCTGATCAAACTGTAGCTTGCACTGCCCTACCAGCGTTTGCACAGACACACGTGTTGCTCTGCATCTTAATAGGCGAAAAATGACTGCGGCTACCAGAGATGCCGTCAGTACCGAAAGGGTTAAATTGATTTTATAAGTTATTGATAGAAGCAGAAATAATTAAATTATATTCTTGGCAGAAGTCTTAAGGATTTGCATGTGGATTTTAGAAACCAATTTTAGCAACATCAAGAAAATTGACATAAAATAAAAATAATACAAATGACATTAAATAAAAAATAAAAGGTCTGTAAAGGAGTAGCTTTTAGGTCTGTAATAATACAGAATTTTACCAAATTTAAAGGAAATATAATAATTCTTAGGGTGACAAAATCAGGGATAAATGCTATAAGCTAAATCCTAATTTTGCATCAACTAGTCAACAGAGTCTGGTCTTTCTAGTCAACAGAGTCTGATTTTTC
This sequence comes from Trinorchestia longiramus, assembly GCA_006783055.1. Lineage (NCBI taxonomy): Eukaryota > Metazoa > Arthropoda > Malacostraca > Amphipoda > Talitridae > Trinorchestia > Trinorchestia longiramus. The sequence continues at coordinate 7,052 of VCRD01008250.1, forward strand.
TAGTCAACAGAGTCTGGTTTTTCTAGTCAACAGAGCCTGGTTTTCTAGTTTTAAAATCATTGTAATAATTAGCACGACAATCTCTAGTGATATTAATGAGATAAATGCTAACTTATATTTAATGAAATAAATGCTAACTTGTATTTAATGAAATAAATGCTAACTCATATTTTCACGTGCTATTACAGAGATATGAATGGTACATTGAGTGATACCGTTCATGCTACATTACCTCGGTTTTCTAATCTCTAGAAACAATTCCTAACACTTGATTTTGCTCTAATAATTCACGGTGCAGAAACAAACACTTAAAAAACTAAACATACACCAAGGAACACAGATACCACTGAAGAGTTAAACACAAATTAAGACAAGTTTGAAAATACTTAGGACATAGTATGCTCACCAGGGAATTCTAACCTAACGTCACATGATGATGTTTATGAGTAGCGTTGCTGGGAGAGCTACGTCTAGATAACGAGCGTGAAAATGTTGCCAGAAAAAGTTTTGATTGGAAATACTCTCTGCTAACGTTCTTAATATAAATATTATTATCATAATGTGCACCAAACATGCATGTTTGAATTGGAAAGAGTTGGTAAAAATCACTCTAAGTTTAGGCCTATTTTTATTACTAAAAATGAAGGTTATTTTAATACTTGTAATTTTATAACCTTTAAAGGGGTAACAGGTTGTTATGTTTTTATAGTTGGTTGTTGGATGGCCAGTGTTAGGTTTATAACAATTTCTCAGAAGGTAAAATTAAGGGAGTCGACTGGTGCACCTCTAGTTGGGGAATTCAATAACAAGACGGGTACTCAGCTTTTGTTTACTTATAGATCCGTAGGGCAGCTGGTGGACAGAAGCCATCCGTAGTCCACGAGTGAAAGAGATTGGAACTAGAAGTAATGCCCGAGAATATGATCGAAAATAGGATCAAGAATATGATCAGCAGTAAGATCAGCAATATGATCAGCAATAAGAACAAGAATAGTATTTAAAAGGGCAAGGATAAGATGAAAGCAATGAGCGCTGAATGAGAGCAATGAGCATTGAGAGCAGTGAAAGCCGAGATAAGAACTGAAATGAGGGCGACGATGGAAGCTGTGATGAAAAACTGAAATGAGTGCGATGATGAGAGCTGAGATGAAAGAGGAAACTGAGATGAAAAAGCTGAAATGAAGGTTGTGATGAAAACTGAGATGAAAAAGCTGAAATGAAGAAGGAAGCTGAGATGAAAGCTGAGATGAATGAGAAGCTGAAATGAAGGAGGAAGCTGAGATGAAAGCTGTGATGAATGAGAAGTTGAAATGAAGGAGGAAGCTGAGATGAAAGCTGTGATGAAGGAGAAGCTGAAATGAAGTACGAGAGCAGGACCGCCAGGTGTCTGGAAGAGAAGGTTGAGCTTAATTTTCACATCTTCACAAACATAAACACACACAAGCATCACCCGTAGCAAACCTAAGCAATGACAAGGCTAATCAGAATGAAATGCAGTAGTAAGGCAGTTTAATTTCAAAATATTCAAGAGAGCTGGAATATAACCTTATAGAAAGATTAAAGAGTAAATCCCCTTTAAATTGTAGTGGCTCAGTCACCCCTTAACGCGACAGAGCCTCCTCGTATTTTCTCCAGCAACTAGTGGCTTAGTCACCCCTCAATGCAAATCTTCATTTACGTCATTTCTAATTTAGTTACCGCTAGATTCCAATGTCCGCCAAAGTGTTCAGTAATTATAAGTCATACCAATGTAACGTTTATCAATAAATGAGTTCCAACTTCTACTCGGTGTTTCAACCTTATACACTTGAGTAGGAGCTTATGTAAGACCGTTACCGTAGCAGGCTATAATTGGAGATCACAAGCCCTAACCGACTCACAGGGCGTCTACCTCGAGTAGACGTAAGGCAAGGTCTCTAAACAGTTGCCTTAACAGAACCAAAACGGCGCAGGTAGCACACGAAAGGTCTTACAAAATGAACAAGAAATCTAATCCTCATTAAAAAGGGCTATTTTTGAAACTAGAAACTGAGAAAAAGTTGCTTCAGTGAACATGGAATTCTATAAAAGACACTTGAGTTTTAATAACTCTGTTTCATCTACTGAACAAAGTCGATTTTAAATGTTTGATTTAGGATCAATTAAATCTAGAGATGGAAAAGGCTTATTTGGTTCATATAGTAACTAAAAATTATGAGCACAATTGTTGAGCAGACAATAAGGAGTCTCGTGAAAAAGGTTGCTCCAGTAAGCAAGGCAAAAATCTTTAACCACAAGGACAATTTCCATAATCCTGCAATATTGCTAAGATACAGGCACAATATAGCGACCTAACATGAACAAAGGTTTCTGTATAAAATAATTAGAACATCCTACTTAGAGCATGAATAAAATACATCCTAAACATTGTACAGAAATATAATGAACATCCTAAGACATGGTAAAAAAATATGGAGGAGACAAACTAAGAATAACATTCAGCGGATATCATCTAGTAAACCATAATGTTATGGTTAATCCCTGATATTTAAGATTTGGATAATATGACCTGAGATGAAAATATTTGCAATAAAAAAACTACAATAGTATTGAGAGGGAATGATATATCAATAATAGTTATAAGCTGAATACATGTTTATAAAAATCTCTACTTCTAAGTATAGAAAGCAATGTAAAAGCAAGTTTGTGATTTAAGACAATTTTCAGTCTGTGGTTAAATCTAGTAAACCAATTTATGGTCTAGCTACACCATTTTCAGCTGATCCCACTTCTATTCAGGAAGTGTGCATAGGATTTGCACAATAAAGAAAACAGGTTATAAAAGTTCACTGTGTCAATTGAACAGTAAAAGGAAGGTATTTCCAGTAAATATTTGGAGTAATGCAGAGAGAGCTTGTACAGCAAAATTAAGAAACATATGACTAATGATGAGCAATAGAAAATCTCAACATAACAGGTGAATTTTTAAACAGAAAGTAGGGTAGATTTGAAGATTAGATAAGAAACTCTCTCAGTACTAGTTAAGACCACAGGTTGTTTTATTAAATCTCAAAATACAAGTCCTAAAACTTGGTTATTTCAGGGATGTACCATAGGTCGTCTCCACATACGCACATTATACAAAAATTAACACAAATGATATGAAAAATCCTGCACCTAATATTTTCAGAAAAATATAGTGAGGCTAAGAAATATATCTAAGTCCTAAACACAATTAATTCTAGACTTACTGTAAAAAAGAACACACTATTCACATTAGGCACTGTCACTTACGGTGTTATCTCCAAAAATCTACGGTCAGCTACGCCCGTAAGTGCAGTTCCGAATGAATTTCGATGTCTTCTCAGGGGTGATTTTTTAGCAAGAACCATAGCGACAGTTCTTTCGTACTAAGAATGGTTTACAAAATACAGCGAATTTTTATAATTAAAAATTTACAAAAATCTCACTTAAAGTTAGAAAAAACCAAATCACAAAAATACAGGAAATTTAATGTAAAAAGCACGATTTAATTTGTACGCGATTAATTAATACGCATAACTTGAAAATGGAGCATGAGCAGCGAAGTGATGCTACACTATCTCCTTCATTTCGATACTGGAAAGTCGGTCTAAAAATTTAGCTAAAGCGCAGAGGACGCGTTCCCTTGCGACCACTTCGCGTCGAGCGATCGGGGGGTCTATCGGAGACTTGAACAGGTTTAGGCAAGATTACAGTACGAGTCTGCAAGTTAAGTTTTGACAGGCGAGTAATAGGTGTTGCATTAGTGGAAACAGGTTGTCTCGAGATCACAACTGGCGTATTAGAATGGCAAGAATGAGTGTCCAACGACCGGCTAGGAATAAGGAAAGGATTACACAGTATACTGCTAGGGAGCGATGCAGCAACTTGCGAAGCGAATTCAAGTCTACGCACAGGTGGTTTCAGCAGAGATTTATCATCGACAGAACGATCAGTGACATCAGGTGGAGGGAGATTATTTGGTATGAGTGCGTCCGATACAAACGCGGCTTTCAGGCGATCAATAGAGACAGAGTCCTGCTTTCCGTGCTTCTCGATAATAAAGTATTTAGCAGTGCGTCTTATGACGAGGAAGGAACCCTCATAAGGGCGCGTAAGAGCAGGCTTCACGGCATCAAAGCGAAGATACACATGTGTGCGCGTTTCTAACGCCGGGTCTAATTTATCGACAGTCTGTGTTGGACGCGGTGCTACGTATCGTATTTGCGAGATACAGCGTTTTAGGCGGTCACTATACGAGTTCTGATTCTGAAGTGAAAATGACGTACAGACGTCAGGATCTACTATGTCACTCGGCAACCGCAAGGATTGCCCGTACAACATCTCTGATGTCGTTGCTTTTTGGTCCTGTTTGTAAAGATTACGTAAGCTCAAAAGAACCATAGGGAGATGATCAACCCAGTCTGTACGACTGTTGAGACACTTTAAAAGCCGTCTTAAGGTCGCGGTGGACCCGTTCGATCAAGCCATTAGACTGCGGGTGAAAAGCAGTTGTGCTGAAATTTGCACAACCTAAAAGGGATGAGATGTCTGCCCAAAGTTTTGATGCGAATTGCGCACCACGATCGTGAGTGATCCTTAAGGGAACACCAAATCTAGCAATCCATGAGTGGACGAACGTACGAGCTACTGTTTCTGCAGTAATATCGGAAATTGGAACAGCCTCTACCTAACGCGTGAATCTATCTATCATAGTTAGCAAGTACGAGTAACCACACGACGTGGGCAAGGGTCCCACCAAATCAAGGTGGACAGAGTCAAATTTATTACCAGTGAAAGCGCAAGCCTGTAAGGCAGCACGATTATGTTTAGTGACCTTACTTGATTGACAATCATGGCAATGCTGTACAAAATGTTTGACATCTTTACGCATGGAAGGCCAAACGTAACGCTCGGCAATGAGACGGAAGGTTCGGTCGGTACCAGGATGAGACAAGGAGTGATAATGTGCTATTGCAGCTCTACGAAGAGTTACAGGTAGATAAGGACGATTAGGACGATCAGCGTCGCAATACACTCCATTGGCTAACACCAAACGTAAGGAGTTCTGAGTTGCTTGTAGCAAACTTGTCAGTTCAGGGTCCTCCTTTTGGGCGTCGCTAATACTCTCTAAGGTGAATAGAATAGATAGAATAAGGCCCATTCTTGGTTCAATACCGAAGTCCCATGCCGTCATCAATAAGCGCCAGTAAGAATGCTGCAGACAAGAGACAAAATAATGGACTGACACTAAACATATTGGGTTGCCCGGAAAGTTCGCGCCGATTTTTAGTAGTTCATCTTTCGACTTATTAAGAAGATGATTGAGTTCGGAAGGTAAAATTTGACTACACCTCCATTTAGAGCACACCTAATGCTTTTATATTTGCATAGAGGAAAAATCCATCACAAGTAACCAAAGAAATACACGATTACAGTGATAAGTGTATGGCTGATCCATCAGGCTAATGCCAGACCACACGTTTCTTTTGAAACCTGTCAAAAATTGCTGCAGCTTGGCAGGGATGTGTAATCCCACCTTCCATATTCACCAGATATTGCTCCATCGGATGATCTTTATGTCGGTCTTAGCAGAATAGTCCTAATGGTAAAAGTTTCAATTTCTTGGATGACCTAAAAAGATACCCAGATGAATTCTTTGGCATGAAACCCCCTCAATTCTGCAATGAGAGTATTTTCTAGTCAAAAGAAAGATGGCAACGCTTTGTGCAACAAAATGGTTCATATTTGGTTGATTAAAAATGTATTGGCTTATATATACTGAACTTTTTCTCTCCTTTAAAAATCGGCATGAACTTTCCGGACAACCTGATACTTTGGCTCGTTTAGAAGACAGGCAGGAAATGAAATCATTTCATGAGGAAAACTTACACCACTGCCAATGGTGCATGGAGGAAGGAAATAACGGTGAACAAAGAAATAAACTCCTTAAATGAGAAGACTATTCAATTTAGAGTAGATGCTAAACATGGCAATTATTGTATTGTTTTTAGAAAAACAGGAAATGTCACAAACATTTGCAGTACTTAGCAAATCAACGACCAGAACTCAAAGAAGCAACTGTTCAAAACCGTAGAATTAAATCAAGAAACTCAAAAATTGAAATTGAATTCAGAGACTTTGCTCTCACCAAGAAATATTTTTGAAACGAAGAAACCCGTAAATTTTTACGGATTTCTCTTTCTAGTGCTAATATTGAGCATGAGTCCTGAATCGGAAGTACCAAATGCTTGGTACGCCAAACGACGGTGACTACGTTAAATAATATTTCTTCCCTTATCTGTACAGAATTTATTTAACTAGAATTTTCTAGCAGGCTGGAAGCGACAGGGAGAACGCTGCAGATGAGAACGATGAAGATAGCTTTTACAACTCCAAAGATTCTGCCGCACTTAAAGAATTTAAAACAGGAACAATAATTAAGTCGATCTTTTCAAGTTGCGTTTTACGAGACAAAAACTAGACTAAACTAAAGTAACAGCCAGCACTGAAGACTCAGCTAGGACTCTACCGTGAACACCTGCTATGGCTGTGGAAGAAGTGAGAGTATCCTGCCACTTCAAATCGACTTAAGGAATTTCTTACGGTCCAACACAGAGTTCTGTTCAACAAGTTTTGACAAATTTGCGAGTTATTCAATAGAGTAAACGGAATGGCCCTTCATCACGCAATGAAATATAGTTCTTGAGGTAAGGTTTTCCAAAGCCATGCAATTTATCATTTCAAAATGAAGGGGGAAAAATATTTCTCGTCTTACACTAAACAAAATTTAAGAACCAACTAATGAAATTTTGATAAAAAAATTAACACATGTGTTTACGAAGCTAGCATTTTGAAAGTGAAACCGTTCACAAAAATGCACATGCTCGTATACTGGCAAAAACCTTGGTAGCAAATGCACAAAAAAAATACAATTTATAATGCAAATTACAAACCAAAAACAAACTAGACCAGGAGAAATCAGGCAAAAACAAACAAGGAAAGATGCAAAAACCAAAATAATAGGATGTCGCCTCACACATAAGTACGCCCCATCCAAGTGTTCATGTCTTCGCAAGCAAAATACACCTAGAACTAATGTATAATAAGTAATCAGTGGATGTAATTATTAGATAGAATTTAGATATACGATGTATTTGTTCCATCAAAAAAAGTAGGAAGTTGAACCCAAACCAGTAAGAAGTAAAACAAGATAATCAGAATACGAGTTAGTCTCCTGTCACAAACCTCAACTCTTAGTGTTGGAGTGGTGACGTAAAATACAGATGCAACCTATACGGCTCCAAACACTTTTCCCAGGCCCGCCCAAGTGGACAACTCTCCTCAAATTTTCAAGTCCCTTTAACGACGAGGGAAAACGATGAGTTGTTCTAATACAGGAATAATAGAGATACAATTAATACGGAAAAGACAATCTGCTACGGTGTTCTCAAAACCTTTAATATAACGCAGATCGGTGGTGAATTGACTAATATACGACAAGTGTCGCGATTCTCTGGGTGAGTGGCGATCTGTGGG
>VCRD01008252.1:6276-18188 GCA_006783055.1 Trinorchestia longiramus
TTAACTGTAATCGATAGGATTTAATGCCTCCAGTCTTGTTAGCAATTGTGATCGATTTAAAATAAAAATTCTTTGGGAATTACTCAGGTTTTTGAACAACATAAAAATGTTTAATTTCATCATTTGAAAGTAGGAGAGATAAGAGACGAGGATATTTGCTATATTTTTATTTCTTTCGCCCATGCATATTTTTGTATTAGAAAAAGACGCTTGTTTCCGGTTCATACCTGCCTATGAATTACAAAGAACATGGATATGTTGTAGAATGTAGTAGAATATTAAATAATAGTAACAACTTTCCAAAGACACGTTTCAGAGAACGTTTTAGATGCTATTATTGTGTTTCAAACCATCATTTTTGTAGAACATTTTTTATCTCAACACCCCAGTATGAGGGCTAAGGCTCATGAGTGTGGCAGCGGTTGCGTTACAGGCGACGGCACTGATGTATGCTGTCGATATCGACGACATGCTATCGCTGCACCTCCATGACCTGAAGTGTTGTCTGTTTCCATCTTCTTTGTGATGTCATTGGCGGTTTCTTCCTTTTGGGTTTGGAGTTCTTGAGCTGGTTTCTGACTATTACTGGCTTACAGTTCAGATGTACAGGGTGTCCATAAAGTCTCTTATTAAAGTCTCTCATAAAGTCTCATCAGCATCTTTTTTGCAAACAGGATCCCTGAAACACACAAATGCAAAATGTGATTAAAAACTCTAATAATCACTGAATACAATAAATTAAATCTGAATAAAATATCTTACCAATTGCATTTGTAATAATTTTTTTGAGATGGTAAAAAGACTTTATAGATGCCCTGTGTGTCTATAGTTTGGTTATATGTATGCACATGTTTAAATTAATGTCTATATTCAGTTATTGATCATATCTGTACAGTACTTTTGTTCATTTATATTTCTGATTTACGCTCATTGTTCAGCAATAATTCATGTTTTTACTTGCTGTTCAATTCTCCTTCAGGTATATATACTAAATGTATATAGATTCAATATATCTTTATGATACTGTTATAACAATAATTATATAGTCTAGATCAAGATCAGTTGATCAATTACGTTTGATACCACTTACCGTTTAGAAAATATTATTGCAGTGTCGTACTACGGGGTGATTGAAAAATCAAGATATACTTTTCTGACACACTTTATTTGGTCCTGTTCTCAATCCTGTGTTTAAATCAAACAACAAAGAATCTAAGCTTTACGAATTAAGGTATCGTATTAGTTCTATGGAGGGTCACTTTCACCACCGTTTATGATTATCATTCATATTTACCTGCTGTTTTCTTGATTGAAATATTTCTGATTATAAAGATGTGACTCTCACACCCAATCAGCGGGAAAACTGACGTGTGGTAGTGGCAAGTTTATCTGGTGCTTTTAACTGATGTATTGTACTTCCTGTGGTCGGACATAGTTGTGCACATTTGGGAAAATATTTCGGTATTACTCGTACTGTCTGGAAAATATTCGGGCTACTAATTCTTTATGTTTGTCTCATGTACTTTTCAAAGCATACCGTTGAAAATACAATGTATGAATTAAAATTTCAGAATTTTTTCCCCTCACTACTTACTGTTTCCGACCAACGTCAAAACTGTATGCAACAATTATTTCCGACCAAAGGGAGTATTAAAGAGTCCGCATTTGCAGTCGACTAATGCTTATTCTGTTGATGCTCAAGCTGTTTTTATGTTGATTATGGTATTTTTGTCCTTATGTTGTTTGGATTAAATTTTGTGTATTTTTATGTTTCTCATGCTGACTTATACAAGTCGGGATGGCGTGTTTGATCTTGGAAGACTATGTATCTGTTCAGAGATACATTCCTAATCTGTCTTTTAATTTTTTTCTATTCATATATACTGCAAAAACGACCGTCTTAAGAAAATCATTTTATAATTGTTGATATTTCCTAGGACCAATTTTTGTCAGTGTCATGCGTCTATTGTAATCTAGAACCTTATAAAAGTTCTCTATATGAAAAATACTGTAATGTAAAAAAACCGATTTCATTATCTAAGAAAAAAATTAAATTGTCTGTGGAACAAGGAGTAAAAACTTATAAAAGACATTACTTTTTAAAATGGGAGTTTATGAATATTTCGTTTTGTATTTTACTGCATTGCTGGAATTTTGTAGGGAGATGTAAGCATTACTCCGGCGTGGGCGAGTGACTCAGATGGAACAAGCGGATGCTGTCTGGCCTGATCCGGAAAGTTCAGATTTTCGAGTCTTGAGTGAGAGTGGACAAGGAAGTCCACAGTTATTACTTCCAGCATTTAACTTCCGTATTACTCTGTGATAGAAAGTCTACGGATGTTGCTTCCAAGATTTAACTTACTTCTTACTCTGTGATAGAAAGTCTACGGATGTTGCTTCCAAAATTTAACTTACTTCTTACTCTGTGATGGAAGTCTACGGATATTACTCGCATTATTTAACTTACTTTTGACTATGTGAACGAAAGTCTACGGATATTACTCCCAGTATTTAACTTACTTTTGACTGAGATACTGTATATTATGTTCTGCATAACTTTGCAGGCGGTAACTCTTGCCTTCTGATTCTTCTATGTATGCTACAAGATTTTGAATAATGTTTTTAAAATATTTAAATCAGAGAAATATATTATACATGAACTCATATCAAGGATTAAGTATTATTGAAAATTTTTATTTCTATAAACATGTTGAAAGCTGCTATGGAGCCAAAGTCAGAGAGGCGTTGAGTGCCAACCTCAGGCAATCGAACACAGTGACCGCACCCACAGCCGCAGTGGCGATGCCCTGCCTTGCCAGACGTGCGATATTGTAACTGGTGCCGTACGGCAGCATCGAGGTTGCTGCCGCCTAGTACGATAGCTTGGACTCCGTACAGTGTTGCCAAATCATTAAGATAAAAGTTCTTGAACATCAGTTGTTATGGTTTCTGAAACTTTACTAAGTATTTCATTAGTTATCTTATTCAGTAAGGTTTAGTAACGATGTACAGTTATTAAAATATTTACATGCAAATCAGCTAGCATTTTAGGTTTGATTTAGCCTACGTTTATTTTAGGACAGTCTGATAATTTAAAAGTGTTCTAATGTAACTCAATGTCCATCATTGATTTTACTGATTGTTCACGAATTAAACAATGAGCATAGTCACATTAGTAAAAATAATACGTTTACTGTACTTTTGAGATTGAAAGTGTTTGCCTTTGCTGAGGTTGAGCAAAACCGGTCGTGGTTTAAGAACATTTATAACTCCGTAAAAAATATAAACGTTTTCTGAGATGAACATTTCCATCTATTTTATTTTGGACCAGTGAGATTTTATCATTAGAACAGTGTTTGATTGTTCCTTAGTGCTACTGGTGAATTAATGCTGCTGGTTACTATTACTACTGTTACTGGTAACTATTGCTGGTATTTTGATTCATATTGTTAGTGTCATTAGTTACTATTACTATTGTAATTGCTTACGATTGTTATTGTAATTGGCATAAACTTATTTAGTTAAAGATTTAGTTCGTTATTCAGCAACTAGTGAGTCAGTGTATTAATTAGATAATTAATTGCTAAACAATCAGTCTAGCAATACAAATAATGTAATTATTTTTTTTAACTTTAGTGAACCAATTATTACGCTAATTGGGCTGACACGCTAGGCATTACATCTCTTTCTTCGTACCTAAATGAGGTAACGTACAGTTTGATTTTTGAAATTTTTTACAAGAATGTTAATTTGAAATAGGAAATATTGCGACGATTTTAAACACCTCGAACACATGTTGAAATCCACTCAGTGAAAGGTAACAAATGATAGTTGTGTGGTGAGTCATAGCTCTATCACTCTGCTATCTTATTTGTAATGGCGGTGAAAGTGGTGGATGCTCCATGATCACTCCACTACCCTATTCGCAGTTGTGTGGTGGAAGTGGTGGATTATCCATGATCACTCCACTACAGTACATCACTTGGTGTGCTCTGGACACTCTTTAACTTCCTGGTCGTTATCCTGCATCCTTTAATTCAGTATACATGAAGAGACAATTGAACTGATCTGTCGTATTGGGAGCCTGTAGTTCAACTATACTAAAGCAAGTAAACGGCTTCTCTACGTTGTTGAGCTCTTGTGTATAGTTATGACGTGCAGTTACTAGCGATGTATGACACTATGAAATAGTTTTTATGCAGTTTAGTGTGTCTAAGATATTGTGTCAGTGTCAGTATTTTGTAGCTGTAAGAGTGTAATTTGTTTCAGATAGTTCCTCCATTTTACAATTTTTGCTTTGTTCCTATTGAGCTTATGCATAAGCTGATAGTGGTAGTAGTGGTAGTAGTGGTAGTTGTGGTAGTATATAGTGGTGTTGATTGTAAGTGGGTGCTTGTGATTATCATGCTAGTAGTTCTGTGATTTACTTTGCCCTTTCACTTTTTTTCAACTTGCGTCCTTGTGCGTGACACTAGTCTTGACGGGCTGGATTTGGATATAAATCCAGGATCTGGCCTTTTGAGTATTGCAATTGAAAGTTTTACGTTTATAGTTTTCAATACCAATTCTTCTAGATAGATTTTGTTCTCCTACTTGGTTTTTCTGACATGATCAGTCTCTACAAATGCGTGTTGATAGAATACGAACGTTTGATCTCAGCAGTCTAGGAGTCTACAGCCTTTCATCTGACTTTGAGTGGTCAAAGTCCTTCACAATATTCCATTGTTCACTCAGTTCCAACGTTCCTTGTTTCCAACGTTCCTTGTTTCCAACGTTCCTTGTTTTCAACGTTCCTTGTTTCCAACGCTCCTCGTTTCCAACGTTCCTTGTTTCCAACGTTCCTTGTTTCCAACGTTCCTTGTTTTCAACGTTCATTGGGTTCAACGTTCCCTGTTTCCAACGTTCCTTGTTTCCAACGCTCCTCGTTTCCAACGTTCCTTGTTTCCAACGTTCCTTGTTTCCAACGTTCCTTGTTTTCAACGTTCATTGGGTTCAACGTTCCCTGTTTCCAACGTTCTCCGGTTTTAACGTTTCTTGGTTCCAACTTTCCTCGGTTCCAACGTTCACAGAGTTTCAACGTTCACTCGTTTCTCCTTATTGTTGTGTTCACCTATTTTGTGCAGCTTAAAACTAATATAATTTATATAATATATTTATATAATATGTATTTATAAAATATATAATATTTTATAATAATAAAATAACATACCACAAAATTTCCCCCTTCAATAGAAAGTCAAATGCAGGTAGGAAAATGCATATCATTTACAGTACGGAAAGATTCTTACGTCCTGCACGTCCGAGGGTTCGTTATGGCGTAGGAGCACAGCATCTTTTGTCCTTGCTTTCTTTCATGAACAAACTGTTCAGTAACACAAAGACCTACGCTCAAGTATGTTGGTAGTCCATACTCTCTTGGTCGTCGAAACAGCTAATGTGTAGTTCTTAAATCCTGCTTCAGTCTTTCCATGCATTTCTGTGCCTGCTTGTATAATTGTATACAAGCAAGTATAATTGGGACTTGGCAGGTGTCATCAGGGCTCTGTATTTGTCAAGTTACATGAACACAAATGAAGCCAATGCTTATGCAAGTCTTTCAGTACTAGCAACATTCGGCAGCTTCTTCCCTGATGTTTGTTTAAACTTTAGTATGACTTACTTAGCGTGACTGTAGATTTGATTTTTGGCGAACACGTCGATCGTGGTTTACAATTTTGCTGAGTGGGCGCTTGTTGATCCTGAATATGATATCCATAAATCCAGGTCTAGCCGCTACCACCACTGCTTCCTTCAAGACGACCTTCCGTGTCAACTTGAAACTCGTTTTTTGTTATGTATTCTTATTCTTCGTTTGGAGATTGATGTGTTATAGCGTAATGGAAGTTGGTATTCAGTGTTGCTTTATGTATGCAGCAGCTCGGTTCTCAGTTGTGTTTTATGTATATTTGTTTAGTGCTTTGTCGAGTATTATTTTCTTTCAGAGTTTAGTGTTCGGTATAATGTCACGTATGTTGAGGTTTGATGCTCTGTTCAGTTTCTTGTATGCAGAAGTTTGGGGCTGAGGTAAGCTTTATATATGTCGTTAGATGGTTGATGAGGTTTCATTTATGTTTTATGTATGTTAGAACTTCAAGAAATTCACGCGCAGTAGACTTCGACTACAGACGCTTAAACGTGTATTTTGGTGTTTTATTTCTTTGGCTCTCATGATTAGTAGAGTTTCGTGCATTTAAAGATTCAATTAAGCATATTAGAAGTATATTAATATTGATGCTTAACGTGTGGTAGTTTTATTGCATGAATATAGATCTACGTCTAACTACAGTCTTATAGGCCTAATAACGTAGTATCCCTCAAATAGTATAAAGTAAATACAATACTTTACAGCAGTTTCATCTTGCAACTCACAGCACGTGTCACAAGTCCTGTTTATTGCCTCGAATAATCAAGTAACAAATACGTGACGTTGTGAATTATCAATTGAGTTCATATTAAATTCAATTAAAAATAGCGATCTGTTCTGAACAAATTGATTCTGGGCCTTGAAAGCTCATCGAGAAGTTCATGAATGGTTCTGAAATGTTATCTATACCAGGTCGACGGATAGAGTACATGATCCGTTGATATTCTTATTCTTAATATGTTCGTGAAGTATGACAGCATCCAGGATACATAGGTTAAGAATAGTCTGATGTTGATTTTCAATTGATTTAATAATTTGGAAAAGTAATTTACATTTATTTTGAGTTAATTATCGACTATATTCAATGATCTTTATTCTTATACACATATAGAAATAAGTGAAATCAGAAAGGTTTGTTCGTTGTTGATTTAGCACTAATCCGCATACGTATATCAATTGATTGCGTGTGTTATATACGTTTATAATGATGAAATTTGGTGAAGCATTTCACACGGTCGGACTCTTATTGTAATAGTATAGATTTTTCATGAAATAATCTTGCATGTTTCGTGTATTTCTGATATTATGCATGTATGATTGATTAACTTCTATACTATTTTGTTATAGATTACTTTTATTGAATGGTTTTCACCGTAATGATTTGGAAAGGATTTAACTTTCTAAAAATTTCGGAGTACAATAAAATGAACAGTTAGTAATTTCATCCACTGAATGAGCCGCAATTTATTATGGAAGCTTTTGAAGGAGAAGCAAACTCTCATGTGGTGCATCATATATGACCTGGACGGTCAAAAATGAACGTATGCCAAAGAAATCACAGTAATATATTTTCACATCGTGTTTGTAGTCCGGAATTTTTCAGACTACGCCTGCCGTTTGTTATAAAGCGGAATGGTGGTTGTCATAAGAACCTTTTCTCTGCCTCATTTAACACGCTACTCAGAGCCATACACTCTTTTTCATACCGAAGATTGAGGAGCAGGTATCATTTACCTGTGGCCTTTCGTAATTATTTAGGTAAACTTTTTGAAACTACAAAATATACTGTTTATTAATGAAAGCTACACTGTAGTTTCGATATAGTATGATCGCCGTTACAGGTTCCTGTGGACATTTCAAGCTCCTTATGATGCAGTTCCTACTAACTATAACCCGTACCCTACATGTTCTGAAACGCACAACATTCATTTCTAGAACGTCATTCCAAAAATAGCTTCCGCTCACGGATGATATTTAAACTGAGACAACTACTTTAACGTCACACTGTAAGTGTACGACAACTTTCGCCACTCCAGGCGCGCTGTGACGTACGATCCAATTGGATCCAGAACAGTCGATGATGACGTCATAGCTCTTCCTAAAGAACTCCAGGTGAAACTTGTCGATTCTTCTCATCGATAATGTACAGGTCGTCTCAATACTTGGAATAAGTCGTTGAAGATTTTGTTGCTTTTCTTATATGACTACTTTCTGTAATTTAACTTACTTCTGACTTTGTGATATGAAGTCTACGGATACTGCTCCCAGCATTTAACTTACTCTCTCCTGATAAGAAATGTCTGTGTTTTAAATAAGTCTGCTCTTTAATCGCTTGTAAACTTATTTTCGAATTTATTTATGGTCTTTATGCTGCTCTATCTACATCATTGGAAGAAAAATATGATTTGCTTCCTAAATACACAAAAAAAAGTTTACCCATCGTTTTTATTACAGTGAAAAGTGAACAGATGTAATCGCATACAATTTTTATTGCATTATAGTTGTATATTGAAGTTAAACATTCAACTTTAAACATTTATGTTCCACTTACTATGTAATTATTGAAACCTGAACTCTTTATTGCAGTGCCGTAAAATATTTTCTATTTGAAATCACTTGCTCTGAAAGAAGCCATTTTATTTTTCGAGTACAATTTTCTCCACTTGGAGCAACTGATCGAAACAACGGTTGTTAGATCTCAGCTATAAAATTACAACTTTTTAATGAGGGAGAGACACTTATTTTTTTCATTCAAAAAAGACGGCAGACGAAGAAGCGAGAGAAATCTCTTAAGCGTATTTCAAGGCTCGCCTTCATTTCAAAATTCAGTTAACTGCAAATCCTGATAAATTTGAAAAAGGACTTGTTTTTCAACATTGAAACATGAATTTTTGCGACGGTCTTCTTAAATTGAAATTAATTCTCGTTCTATTTTTCAAGATCCACAAAGAGGGAATGATTTCATTTTAGGGCGAACGTTTGATGGAGACTAATGCTGGTAAATATTCTCCGTTGGCTGTGGCTTAAGTATTTGAATCCGTAACTATTAGAGATTTTTTAGTTAGGTGTTCCAAATTTTAGCCATACGATGTTCCAAAAATATATGACATTTTTTACAGAGTATTGGAGTTAAACATCGGATTAAATTAATAAATTCTGAACAAATTTATGTAACATTATATTAAGCATATCAGAGTTTCTTGATGAAAAGAAACGATAGAATTTTATGGTCTACGAACGGAGTTCAATTCAAGAGTCTAAATCTAATATTTTGTGTGGATTTTCTATTCCTCTATCTTATTTGATATATAAATTTCAACGTGAAATGGTTTTAAGGAGTTCTCCAAGAAATTGAGATCAAGAATTCTACGTTGTTGTTAATAACTGCCGGTTAAAAATTTAAATAACATTGAGATAACTTTTCGTTGAGTATATTTAGTGTCCCAGACACATGTGACGTAATGGTAGTCGCTGAGGACCCTGCTGCCATTGTCAAAGTTTTGATTTTCCTGACCTGTAGTCGTGAAAATTGATGTACTTCCTTTTACCGTTAACCTCCATTTTTATGCTCTACCGTCGTGAAAAAAATCTTCCCTCTCTATACTCGTCAATTCGTTCCTCATACCTACTCTCGTTCAGTACTCTTTTTCAACTGGCGTTAAATATTTATTTTCCATTACATCAGTACTTTGTGCATTTATTTCCCTTTTCAGTCGTCGTCTACAATGATTTTCCTGTTCTAGCCTCGTCAATCATTTTCTCCTTCACTATTTTTGAATATTTGTTTCTG
Source organism: Trinorchestia longiramus (assembly GCA_006783055.1). NCBI lineage: Eukaryota > Metazoa > Arthropoda > Malacostraca > Amphipoda > Talitridae > Trinorchestia > Trinorchestia longiramus. Next base: position 15,750 of record VCRD01008252.1, read on the forward strand.
GGAATTTCCTTTAAACTTCATCTTGTACAAAAGTTTCAAACAATGTTTCATTTTAAATGCAAAGCAAAGCAGCCGTTGCGCAAATTTTCTTAGTTCAGTACCACATTGTATTCGATACAGCTCAGAGCTAACGTTTCACTATTTCTTTTCGAAAGAAGTGTGTTGGTGAGATTAAAATGTATTATGTTGTTCTTAATTGTCTGATCCAAACATCAGTGAGTGACTCGTATCTTTATTCTAGATATTTATGAATATTACAATTTCACAACAAAAGGTATTCTAGCAGGAAATTTATTTTTGCTACGCTGGTTTATCTTTTCCTGGGTCATGTTAACGTTCGTTGTACATGTTTACGTTCTGTTAAATTTTCATGTTTACCTTTTCCTGTACATGGGAAAATATTTTCACCTTCCATCACGAATTAAAATCAAACAAACTCACTTGGAGTTATGAAAATATCACTTACGTATAATTCTAATAGAGAAAATATTCAAACAACACCTTGATACATTGATGGGGCGAATATACAAAGAAACAAGTTTTGCTTCTACCTTGTACTGAGAAAATGTACTACTGAAGTACTGAAAATTCTTGCCTTGTTATAGTTAGCGTTTGTAGGTCACTGTCAGGGCGCCACATCAATAAAAAATGATTGGAATAACATAAAGACACAGTTTACTTTAGATCGCCAGCAATGGCTTATTTATTGACCTCTAAAATTAGGTGTAAGCAATTGAGTTTGTTTACATACTCATTTTATGAATACTGTTCTTATCGTCCACTAACAACCACGCAAGTGTGCGTTGACTTTTATACATGTTTTATGATATGGAACTAACGTCATTGCCTTATCTATGTAATGTGACCATAGACAATGAATAAGTGTACGATACCAGGTACTCACATTTAAATATCCGGAGTACTTGTTGTATCTTTATAATTTTTTGTATACCTTGAGCACATAATTTCAATATTTATGCTTTGAAACTCAGAATAACCATTTTCAGGCAAATTGGAGCTATGTTTTTTTATTTTTCTGAATAAAATCAAATACTTTAAAAGCTCAGGTCTATGGGAGGTATTGATTCTTGATAAATATTTTGTCATTTTACGGTCAATTGGACCATACAATCTCCGTTTGTATACGAGAGCTTAATTTCAGTCGAGTTCATGGTTCAGTTTTCATCCTGGACGGAAATAATTGGCCTCGAGGCTTTTATAGACCTAATGATAATCCACGGCTAAGACGAAAAAAGGTGACCATGTACACAAGGATAGATGTACTCCGAAGGTCAAGGCTGATTGAATATCTCTATTTTAATGGCCGTCATGTGTTGGGTGCCGAGTTCTACATGAGGACTTCAGCATCCTTGTGTTGTCTTTTCATTGGTCATTAAATCTTAATAAAAACTCGTTGTGAAAGTGTTAGTACTGCATGAATAATACGATGAATTGTGTTCTGCAGCGCATATCACATCAGTCTTGATGTAGCATATGATAACGATACTCAATTGCGGCCATCTTGTCACGTAGTTCTGTGATATTTCAGCCTAACTCTCATTATTTTATGAATTCATTGAACATACTGACTTTATTTTAGCGCGAGGCGTGTTAGAATTGATCGAGAACTAGCCATCATAGTTACACATCTTTTTGACGCTATTCATTCAAAGTCCGACAAAACGATCGCACATATTTGTACGGAAGATGAAATCAAAGTAAAGTTCAGAACGAAAGATGTTTTCATATTCGAAACGAACGTATAATACCATTTTATATATGTGTTCTTCACTCTATTTCGCTATTATTAAACCTTGAAATCAGTGAGACCATTTTAGCTCACACTGTAGATGAAGATTCCTACGTTTAGCCTTTACGTACCTCACCACCACACCGCTCATGTCGCCCTAGTATTTACACAGCGGCGCTTGTTTTATTGACTGTCATTGTCTTTTTGCGCTTGATCACTCCACGGGTCTTTGTTATGAAGTTTAGAGAAGCATAGGAAGCTAAGAGTTCAGCTGTTGCCACTGGGAACGATGAATGTTGGCCCAGTTTTGCTGGGACTGTCATGATTGCAATCAATAGCCGCCAATGTCCAGTTGAAGCCGGCTGATATTGCCAGGCACACGGGCGATTCTATGTTGCACTAGTTGGAAACTAGTGGTTACGACAGCACTAGCTGGAAACTAGTGGTTACGAGAACACTAGCTGGAAACTAGTGGTTACGACAGCACTAGCTGGAAACTAGTGGTTACGACAGCACTAGCTGGAAACTAGTGGTTACGACAGCACTAGCTGGAAACTAGTGGTCACGACAGCACTAGCTGGAAACTAGTGGTTACGACAGCACTAGCTGGAAACTAGTGGTTACGAGAACACTAGCTGGAAACTAGTGGTTACGGCAGCACTAGCTGGAAACTAGTGGTTACGACAGCA
>VCRD01008256.1:0-10140 GCA_006783055.1 Trinorchestia longiramus
TTTCCATTTTATTAATATCTTTTCGTAGGGTAGGAGACCAGAGTTGCACTGCATATTCTAAATGAGGCCGGACTAGCGCTTTATAAAGCGGTAATATTATGCCGCAAAGTGAGACTGAAATTGAGGAAGAAGCAGTCGAATGTTATATATGCAATCTAAGCACGAGCCCTATAAGACTAGTGACGGATGTATGGCATGCTACGAGGATCGCTCACAGCGAAGTCGCGCAGAAGTCAGCAACAACTACCAAGATTGTGATTGGATTGCCACATCCTTTACTTTCGTAAATATCTTTTTTTTCTTCATTTTCTGTGTCTTTTTCTAACTACGTAACCGGTATTTTCCTAAGTCTGAGGTGTTGCCAGTCAGGAGTAGATATCCCTGTACCGAAAGGGGCCAGAGCGTATGGGCAAACCCTATTAAGGTAGAGGGGAGTGTCTACAAGTAGGGCAGGGATCCCTGACTGGACAAGACTGCACCTGTTAGGTAGGCTAACCAAAAACATTAGGTATAAGTTGTTAGGGGAATAACTTTTCCATTTTTTGCTCTCTGTTAATTCTTTTTCTTTTGCTCTTAAAACACTGACTAAATCACACTAGGAAACACGTAAACAGAACACTTTCGAAATGCCTCAATTTGGGAAGCTGCTTTTGCGCTTCCTTAATCCTAGAGAACCACCGAACAAACTGAAAGTTTTTCAAACTATTCAGAAACACCTAAAATTGCCACTGACCGGACTCCGTGAGGTAGGGTCTGGCTAGAATGCCTTGGAGTTCGAATCTGATGTCGAAAAACTCTTAACTCAGAAAGCCACGAATACACTAGCGTCCATTGGCCTGGAAGCCCGACTGCCACCTAAAATTAGAGCCCAAAGATCCGTAGTTTGCAGGCAGATAGACAGTTGGATTGGTGGGAAGTCAGCGGGCGAACTTAAACAGGAAATTACGCATCACAACCCACACCTTGAGGTGCGTGAAATTATCAAGTTTGGCCAATACACATACGTCTTTAAAATAGAATTTGCAACCATTAATATGGCCAGTCATGCTCTCCAACATGGAATACTTTGTGAACATGTAAAAATAGCACCATCTTAAATTCAACAGAAAAAGTTCATTGATATTTTGATTTGCTTTAAACATGCAACAAAAGACTGTCCAACTCCGAACCTAACCATATGCTCCGAATGTACGGGAAATCACACCTGCAAAAATTGTACGTCTTCAATCAAAAAATGCCTGAACTGACAAGATGATCATCGAACAATGGCAATGAGCTGTCCAACAAGGAAGACAATTACTAAAAATAAAACTAAGCTACTGGAAGAAAAAGAAAAACAGGAACAGATATACGCAAAAAGCACTTGCAAAGACAATCAGACAGGGGGAAAAGCAAGCAGAACAGGCTAAAAACACAGCAGAAATTATGTCAGAGAGTGGTTTAGCTGCCTTGATCATTATCCTAGACACACATGTCGCTAACATAATTACCCCTGGCTCCTATAACTCCCACATCAACAAAAGATTGAAAAGGAATAACATACAACCTATTGAACTAGAAACCAACCCTGACTCTAAAGAACTTTTTAATGATGATCTGCTGGTACACACAATAAATGTAATACGCAAACTAAAATTGAGGTCGGAATCAGATACAAGTTTGGAATCACAAGACTCGCATGTACAGGATGAAGATGTGGAGGAAATGGAGGAGGAAGTGATGGAAGCGAGCGGAGGACAAGAGGAGGTACATGAATTAGCGGTGAAACACAAAGTTTGTACAAAAGCCCCAGAAGTGAAGCCAAAGCCGAAGGGACTACCACAACGACCACCAAAACCAGTTGAACAAGTAGCTATACGACCGGCATCCAGATACGATATCACCATCTACACTATTGATGGCAACAAACGTGATCTATCAGAAGAGGAGTTGTCACTGATGGTACTCCAACAACAAGCAAAATACCACTTAGGACCAAAATGTACCCAATCTCAGGATGTCGTAAAATGTTTGTTTGAAAACTGTGAAATAAAATAATTCAAAGAAACAATAGTGTGGGTTGGAGAGCAAGAGTTCAAGAAGATTAGATCCGGCACCCAAAAAACGCCTGAAAAGACAGGAGAGGGAAAGAAAATATGCAGAGAGAGACGACTTTCAAAGTAATACAGCACAATGTACTGGGCTGGAAACTATATAAAACAGCATTAACAAACATTTATTTTAAAACAGACCCAGATATAATATTACTAAATAGCCATGGTTGTAAATTAATGAACAAAAAAAAATATATAATTATAACGTATATAAAACGAATACGCTCAACGAACCACACTGCAGAAGTGCAATAGCGATAAAAAGGACACTCACATACCCAATTAATGAGCCATACTATAGCGACATGATAAGCGCCACAATACACACCAAATTGGGCAAAATTGAAATTGAAACAGCATATTTTCCGTTCAGAATAGAATACTTGCACTATCCAGTTTTTTATTCACTATTTAACAAGAGTTATCCCGTATATTTTATCGGTGATCTCAATGCTCGACACACCAGACTAGATTCAGACAATAACAATGTAATGGGTGAGCAGCTTATAACATTAATGGACAGAGGGCATATCATTAAACATGGACCACACTTTCCTACATACATAACTCATCGATCAAAAACATCACCTTACATCATTTTCACCAACACAAAATCATATCATAAAACATATGCAGAAATAGGCCCAAACACACCTAGCGATCACTACCCTATTATTTATACTATCACTAAACAACCTATACAAATTCCCATACGACCATGAAGAGCATTCGATAGAGCAGACTGGACTGGCTACAAAGACAATTTGAAGGATTTTCCTGTGCTTGACTTACGAGTAACTACTCCAAGCCAACTAGATGAACACGCACAAGAATGGACAACACAAATTCAGACAACAAGCAGCAACAGAATTCCCTAAGTCACACGCCGCACTTTATTACATGGTTTAAGATCTCATAAAATAACTACATTAACAAGGATTCACGATGACTTATTTAAAGAAATTCAGGAGGGCGAGCCATCACCAGAAAGAATGAAAAGACTTAATGATCTAAGATGGGAGATAGTGGAGGAGTACAGGGAAAGAAAGAAAGAAGCCTGGGATAAGTTAATAAGCAAACTTGATACAGAAAAGAAAGACCGCAATTTCTGGAAAACAATCAAACGAATAACGAGGCAAAACACTGAAAAAGAGCAAAGATTCCTAGTGAATGATCAAAATGAAGAAGTGTACGAGAATAAAGGTAAAGAACAACTTTTTCGTCACTATTGGAGCGGCATATTTCGGAAACATACGGATGAAGAGGACGAGTTTGATAGGCAAAACCACATGAGAGTGCACCAATACATGGAGAACAAAGAACTACAATTAACACATCATGACACAAATAATTTTAATAGACTTAGACGGCGGACATCATTATTAACATTGGAAGAAATGAAAAGATATATTACAAATTTGAAACATAAAGCTGCAGGAGAAGACGGCATAACAAAACACCAACTTATTAATGTACCAAAAAATATGGTTACCAACCTAATTACAATCATGAATGCATCCCTGTCGTTGGGATATTTTCCCCAACGATGGAGAACTTCCATAATGATCTTTTTACCAAAACCCAATAAGTCCCTTACCCAACACGTAAACTATAGACCTGTATCTTTACTCAGCATTCCTGGAAAAAATTTAGAAAGAGTCATTAATACAAAGTTCACCGACTACCTGAAAAAACATAACATTCAAAATAATCACCAGCACGGGTTTAGAAGTGGCAGGGGGACAAACACAGCAGAAGCATTAATGTATGAAACAATAGTGGCCACACACGCAAATAAAGAAAGAATCAATATAATACTTCGGGATATCAGTAGGGCATTTGATCGGGTGTGGCATTTAGGACTTAAATATAAGTTACTTATCAACAACATCCCAGATTACTTGGTCCGCATTATAAATAGTTATCTCACAAATAGGACTGCAAAAATTAGGATAAATAACTACATAGGGCCCAGTTTCGAAATAGACAGCGGGGTACCCCAAGGCGGATGCCTTAGCCCAACACTATTTACATTTTACACACATGATTTACCAGATCCCATAATAAACAACATTAACAAAGCGTATGCAGATGATATTACTCAGATTATTCCGGAAAGAGGCTCCGAAGGCAGAGTGAGAAGGACAACAGAACAAGAAATAGAAAACATTAATGATTTTGAAGGCAAATGGAAAATCAAAACTAATCAAACTAAATTCCAAATAATACCTTTACTTAAGAAAAAGAATGAGCCTGTAAGAGTAGGAAACACTACCTAAAGTTACGATAAAACAGGGGAAATGCTCAGGGTTCTTATTAACACTCAAGGATTTTTATCCACGCTAGACAAAGAATTAAATTAGTGAGGTACATTAATAAGCTTATACAGATTAAAAGATTTAAATAGTAACAATAAAAGAAAGTTATACAATGCCTATGTAAAATCAGTACTAATCTACCCTGCCATTCCACTCCACATAGCCCCAAAAACAACATTACGCAATATGCAAATTGTACTAAATGACGCCTCCCAATTTATATTAGGAATTAGAAAAATAGATAAAGTACCGTCAAGAGATATCCAGCGACTGACTGGCATTACACAAATCAATATATTTCTACACAATAAAAGAATATATGGGAAAAAGTGAACAGATTTGTTGACACACACGGACAGAAAATATGATTCATCTGGGTGACAATCCAACCAGAAAACTATTCCCCTCTAGCAGAACAACAGCACACGGAGCAGTTCCACAGGCCATAATACAAACACACTTGACCTCCGTGCCGGGAACGGTCTACTCTGTCGGGCCGGCCGGTGAGTGGTAAACAACATACACACATTACAAATTACAGATTACATTCTCCTATATAGCCTTCGTGGCCGCAACGGTCTGTATTGGGCGCATACCGGCGACCACGAGGGGAGGAATTAAAACAAACATCCACTTTAGGTGGACCCGAGAGACGACTCATAGTCACCGGGTAAAAAGAATTACATGAAATCAATACCCAAAAATTTTTGAACTAATTCACAAATGACCATGGAACAATAAACTTTAGAGACAAAAGCTTGACAGCAAACTGAATAAAATGCATTACACAACCAACAGACACACTTCAGACTTGGCTGGAAGTGCCGGCTCTTCATTTTTCCTTTTTCCTCTTTTCTCATCTTCTTCCTTTATCTTATTTCCACTTCTCGATCTGTTTTCTCCTACTATATTCTATCCCCCTCCGCTCTAAGGCAATTCAATCACCGTTTTTAAGGCTAGTTGATCTCATATACCGATGTGCTCATTGAGACAAAAAGTTACGCTTATTCAACTTCTAACCTCTGACAAAATTTCAGTTGAATTTAAAAATTCAGCTTAAAAAGTTGAACTTTATGTATTTCTATCAAGACTTCAGTGCTCTACACACATCACAACTGGTTGCCATAATGATATCATGTTTCTCTTTTCTGTATTGTATCAAAAGTCAAGCCTCATATTAGTAATGCCATTTTTCTAACAAGCTTCTCAGTGCCAGAGCGAGTCGAGATTATACAATAGCTGAGTGGTTAAATTACCCGTGTTTGTGTTACTGTATGTGTTACTATTGCTCTATTATACAATAGCTGAGTGGTTAACCCACCCATGGTTGTGTTACTGTATGTGTTAATATATTGCTGCATTATACAGTTGCTGAGTGGTTAAACTACCCGTGTTTGTGTTACTGTATGTGTTACTATTACTCTATAATACAGTAGCTGAGTGGTTAAACAACCCGTGCTTGTGTAACCAGGTCCCTGGTTTTGAAGGCTTGAATCATCATGTAGCTCTGGAATTTTATCAGCTTGTACACGAGAACCAGGAAGGCTTACAGACTGACTAGCCTAAACTGTTTTTCTTCAACGAGTCTCTACCTCGAGTCACAAGGACGGGAACAGTCGCCGGAAGTATGAGAATTTTTTTTTTGAATTGAAGAAAACATTGTAACTTTCATGCATATGAAACTGAACTAAATTTTTTTTATCGATGTTCTTTTCATTTCTTCTAACGAGCTGACCAAGCGACAAACTCTCGACTTCAATGTCAGATCCTCTCGTGCTGGCTTCATGGTCTGACCATGACAGTCAGGTACTACACATAATACAATAGAGGCCTGCTGCTAGTGGGAAATGCAAAAAGAGAGACGAGAAGTCGCTCATTATGCATGTATTATACTTTCAAATAAAGACGGTCCTGATCTGCACGAAAAATTTGAGATTTTATGCGTTTGCAGGTGCATTTACAAGTTTTTCGTTCGTTTTTACTTCGTGCCCATCGGTTCAACATCCAAAATATTGAATTCTCAAGTGAAAAATATAGGATACTTAATAAACTATAAAATCAAGTCTTCAGCTTTAATATCTACCAAGTATATAGATACTTTAATGAACACAGTCAAAATTTAAAAGTCCTGTTGTAATTATTCAGCATTTTTGGAACCTGCGATCGGATTTTTCACAGCTTTTATCCTCTGTGTTTTTTCTATGAACTTCAGGTCTCATTTTGCAGTTGTCACAGAAAGCAACGTTAGCGTTAAGCGTCAGCAAGCCTCCTGTGACGTGAGCCAGAGTTTTTGACTGAAATTCAGTATCTCTTTGCACTGTTTCTATCGTATTTTTAATGCACTCTATCTTTGTTTTCTTCTTTTGCAACTGCCCACTTAGTTCATTCCTCTGCGCTTCGTACTCGTCTCGCTCATGAGCCGTTTTGTCGCGAGCTTTCTTTAAGTCTGCCATGGCGTCAGCAATAAGTTGCGTCTTCTTGCACTTCACGTTATAAAGCTCCACGATGCTCCTAAGATTTCTGTCATTGCAAGAAAAGTCCTTGTTTATTTCATTGAGACGAGCCTCTTCATTCACCATTTCTTATTTAACATCCGCTATGTCGCCCTCCACTGAGCATAGCTTCTTTTGCAAACATTCTCTCTCGAAGGAGAGCTGTTCTGTGCACTTTTCTTCTGCGTCGTTTTTATTCGATTGTACCTTGAGGATTGATTTAGTTTCTTCAATTTACTTACAAAGACATTTCTGTTTCTTTTCCAGCTTATCATTGTCTCGGGTGATCTCTTTTTATTTGAGACAAACATTATCGAGTTGCGTTTTTTTGCAGATTTCCATCTTTTCTACGGCGTCTCTTTCTTTTTGGAGCGTAACTTCGGTCTCCAAGAAACATTCCAGCAAAGATTCATTACTTGCCGCCGCTTTCTGGATGTCTCGAATCAATTCTTTATGTTCCTGGACTGCAGTTTTATGCGCTCCACATTCTTTTTCCAATTACCGACGAAGAGAGTCATCGCAAGTGTCCAGTTTATTTTTCTTATCGCCAAAATTTTCCCCTTCGAATCCTTCGGAGCGCATGTTCTTGATTGACTCCAAAAAGTCATCAATATTGTCCGTATTCTTGGAATCCGTAGTCATTGTGACAAATTAACTATTACTCTTTGTTCACTACTAACTATTATTTTCTTCTCGTCAAAAACTTCACGGTTCTAATTTGTCCAGATTTTTAACAGGCCGAGGCGTATAGTGGATACCGGCAACAATTTTACGAAATAATCTCCAGTAAGTGAAATAAATTTCGACACGCAATCACTGAAGCAAAACGCAACAGTTTAACGTTCACTTTTGCACGTAAAGTTCAGTCAAATTTTAATTTTGTTCAATGGAATGCAACACCAAATTTAATTTTAGTACTAAACTTTGTTTGGATTTGCGTTGCCCTCTGGCGCAAATTTTTAGCAGGGGGGCAAATTTAAACATACTGAATCTTAGTTCATGCACTTGTGCTGTACATATTTTAGTTATTGCTGTGTTTCGAACGAAGTATCGTGGACGATAGCTCACGACATGTAAATAATGAAGGTGATATTTTACTTTACAATGATTTTAGCAACGACACGTTTATCAATAAAGTCTCATAACAGATAATTTCTTAGTTTACAGAACACGTCACTAGTGCAGTGCATAGAATTATTTTTCGTGCTAAGAACTGCAGGCAGGAAATATATTAGATAATTTTTTTCCTAGGAAAATGATTTTTTATTTCGTTGAAAAATTTATTGTATTTTATTTTTTAGGAGCTATTGAGCTGAAAAACAACTGTAATTAAATAATTTACCTTAATATAATCCTAAAAACAAATGCCACTATAAAAGTAACTAGATTGTCTTAGTTACAATATTGTTCCCACGAAGATATTTTTTTGTCGGATTATATTTCTAAGATAAAAGGACATAGAAAAAGTTGAGAAGTTACAGAAAATAGTAACAAAATTTTCTTGTAGAATGGAAATAATCAACGATTAAGTTTCATTAAGTGATAATTGTGATATACAGTATTGTTTAATATCAGAATAAAAATATTTTGAACTTTTGTGGTGCTATAATATAGTTTCCATTAAAACTTCATCTAACCATTATTAATAACAATTACTTTTATAAAGCTGTACACACATCACATGCTACATCTACTTGCATCAAAAGCTACATCTTTATCCATCAAAAGCTACATTTTTATCTATCAAAAGCTACATCTTTATCCATCAAAAGCTACATCTTTATCTATCAAAAGCTACATCTTTATCCATCAAAAGCTACATCTTTATCGATCAAAAGCTACATCTTTATCCATCAAAAGCTACAATTTTATCGATCATAAGCTACAACTTTATTCATCATAAGCTACATCTCTATTCATCAAAACCTACATTTTTATCCACCAAAAGCTACATCTACTTCCACCGGACTCTACATCAGCCGTACTTGCATCACAGCTTCATGAAGTTCTGTTGTAAAGAATGGAACTGCGCACGTTTTAAAGATGATTTCATCGTTATGCTAAGTAATGTAATTCACACAGCCAGAAACAATACATTACAAATATTTCAAACAGCCCATAATAGCAGTAACGATGCTTCAAACAACGCGTAACAGCAACTCAGATACATTATACAGTCCGTAACAACAATAAAAATGCTTCAAACAACCCGTAACAACAATAAAGATACGTCATACAGTCCATAACAGCAATAAAGATGCTTCAAACAGCCCGTAATAGCAAAAAAAAGATGCTTCAGACAGCCCGTAACAGTAATAAAGATACTTCATAGTCCGTAGAAGCAAAAAAGATACGTCATACAGTCCGTAAGTGCAAAGAAATACATCAGACAACTCGTATTCGAAACTCCATCTGAAACGATGTCTCGAAAATAGGTTCAGAGCTCGCAATTTGCAGCTTACTTTTCTGTCTGTTCCTGCTTGCAACAGCAGCAGTGGCTGTTTCCTTCATCACAGTCTAAACCACACTGCACTGAACCGCAGTCACTAACCCCACTGTACTGAACCGCAGTCACTAACCACACTGCACTGAACCGCAGTCACTAACCACACTGCACTGAACCGCAGTCACTAACCACACTGCACTGAACCGCAGTCACTAACCACACTGCACTGAGTTACAGTCACTAACTGCTGATCTAGGATCATTAAAGGCGATGATCGTGACAAATGATCTAGGAACTCATCGAATTGATAGTCGCTCTTACCAGCCGCTGCAGGGCTCTGCGTCACTGTCAATAATAATTTCATTACCATCAACATCATGGATGTTGTCGGACCATCAGTTTAGTGAAGGATCAAATTATGAAGGATGCGTCACGGTATAGGAACGTCATCACACTGTGTGTGTAATAGCGATTTTGCCTTGCTACTCTTGTGAGAGACATTTTCCATATTATTCTGAAAATTAAGTAGGATTTTTTCTAAGCTGTCTGCATTCTGTCTTTGTTTGGCCTTTTCTTTATTTCCATCAACGTGACATTTTCTACTATTTTTTACCGGTTACAATACAGATTGCGGGAGTTGTGGTGTGATTTCAGGAGTTGTAGTGTGATTGCGGGAGTTGTGGTGTGATTGCAGGAGTTGTGGTGTGCCTGTAGGAGTTGTGGTGTGATTGTAGGAGTTGTGGTGTGATCGTAGGAGTTGTGGTGTGATTGCAGGAGTTGTGGTGTGCCTG
>VCRD01008257.1:0-18178 GCA_006783055.1 Trinorchestia longiramus
ATCACTGAAAAAGCGAAGTTTCATTTGTTTCCCCATGTATATTTAACGTTCATTGCGTGATGTGAATGTTTATGTATACCCGTAGATACTGCTGTTCTATCATCTATGATACTATGCATAGAATACCTACAACTTAAGGATTTTATGATAAGGCATTTTTAAAAACCAATGGTGTTACATTTCTTATGTACCAACTTTATTGGAAATATACGTTTTTGTTTGTTTCATGAAAGAGCCGCCTCACCACCCACACCTCAAATCATTTCTCTGCTAGGATTTTAGAATTAAATTCGTAAATCGTCAGTTGCGGAGGTTAGTTAACAAAAACGCCAAGATTTCATGGTACGAGGGAAAAAGCAATAACATTGAGAGTATATTTATTTAATATTTATTCAATTAGAACTTAAATGCACTTGTGGTACAAACAGTCCGTCTCGTAGCAATAACATATAATATTCTTTTGCTACGGTATCACAAGCCCTTCTAAACACACATTCTCTTCCCGAAAGAAAATATTGGAATGTAGAGAGAGCTCAGGGTATGAATTAAATAAAATATTATAATTTGATACCGCCGATAAATTAATGTGAAACAAGATTGGTGTATATGTTAACTGAACGACGAAAAATACAAAATATAACATCCAAAAAGTAGCATGTATCATCATAAAGTGACTAACCCACAAAACGCTTCTCAACAAACTTACCGATCAACGACAGATAATACTCACGTATATCGCATTAAATTAAATGAATTCAAAACTTTGCAGACGAATAACTTATAAACTGAAATACATTTTTGTCTTTCACTTTATGTATATGTAGCAAGATTTCATGGCTTGTAAATGGCTACTCAAAATTATTCAGCGCAATAAGGAATGATGAAAACTATGTAAGGAAACACCCACACGCTGTGTCTGCAGAAAACAGCGTCTATACAATACGTATCAACAGTAACAAGTAGGCATCACGAGAATCAAGTAACACTTTAAATACTCTATACATATTGCATTAAATATTTCACGAGACTCGGAATGCTTTCAACCATAGCATCATGGTGTGTAAATTATGAATTTCTTAATGTACTAGGTACGCATACATAACTTATGGTAAGGAATATACATCTTCGGTTTCTACACCGTGCTTATCAGTAGAAAACGGCGTTCTAAACCAAAATTAAACAATAGGCAGAACTGCACACACACACACACACACACACAATACAGAAACAATGACAGTAGAATGGTAATTAGTTCTACTTTAAATGCACCACCAACTAGTATGGTAGCTTAATTTTCTACAGTCATCGCACCAAAGTGTTCCAGATTGTATAATATTCCTCCATTCTAATTCCCTACTCACTCAGTGGAGCAAGCACAAATACATAACAGTTCCATTACACGTACACTTATAAAGCCAAATGAGGTAGGAAATAGTTTTCATATCTGGAATATGTAGCGTCTACCTACCCCAGCATGCCACCGTGTAGGAAATAGGCACGATGTATCAGTTGTTCGCCAGTTATTTATTAGACTTGCTCCTCAGTTACACAAGTTGTGCATGCATGTCTACTTGAACATACACTTGTTCTAAAATAATGAAACTTGGCCAAAAATTTTATTATCTTGGCTTAAAATTAAAGAACTTCGCCAAAACGATATAACTTCGCCAAAAATGGAAGAACTTTGCCCAACAAACGATAGAACCTTGCCAAACATGGAAGAACATTGAGAAAAACGGTAGAACTTCGCCAAAAATGGAAGAACTTTGCCCAAAAAACGATAGCACCCTGCCAAACATGGAAGAACATTGACAAAAACGATATAACTTCGCCGAAAATGGAAGAACTTTGCCAAAAAAACGATAGCACCCTGCCAAACATGAAAGAACATTGACAAAAACGATAAAACTCTGCCAAAAATTACAGTACGTTGTTCAATCTACAGCTGGCATAAAGGTTATTCTTAAAACCACAATGGTGATCGCATAATTATTACACATATCACACAAAGTTCAACTCTAACTTGGGCACGAGTTGCCGTCACTTTGGTTCTTACTCAGGACTTGTTGCACAACAAGTTATTATTATTATTTTCAGTCGAAAGGTGCGTTTCAAAACAAAATGAAAATAATCCAAGCCTGTATTGATGGAACAGTTCTCTCCAGTTACTGGCGTAAGAGAACTGGCTCATCAAAACTTGAAAACGTTTCATTCATCCTATGAACGAGTCGAAACCATTCAAATGAACGTGAATGTGTACATCCCATTTTATGAACGTAGAATTTCACCCAATAAAGAATCATACAATTGTCTTTCAAGTTCGGAAAAAATGTTCGTAAGTAATTTGAAACATCAAATAATTCGTGACATCGTTAAACATATATATATATATATATATATATATATATATATATATATATATATATATATATATATATATATTTCATGTCCCTCAAAGAGAAAGTCGTTTAGAAAAGCGAAGAGGAGGCTTCTGACAAAAAATTAGAATGCCAGACAAACAAGTGAGAGCGCTTGTTAAAATAAGAAGCTATTTAACAACGGAGAAGTGTTCGGTAAAAGAAAATCATGACAGGTACGAGGAAAAGACACGCAGCAGAGATACTTTAGAACAGTGCTTCGTTAGATCTCTGATGGACGTGCCGGTAGTTTTTTCAATATACAAGGGCCTGGTAATGTTGCTTAGTACTGTTTCTTAGTAATGTTTATTTAAAGTGGTAACAATACCAGCAACTGGTGGGGGCTCGGATACCCCCACTGGAATGGGGGAGTCTTGAGGGATACAAGAGGCAAATTATGAAAATGACGAAAGAAGGAATGTCAGAAATATTGATTGATCTCATTAAATGAAAAGCTAAGTCGTCTGGCAATAAAGATAAAGTCGTTAGGCAATAAAGATAAAGTCGCCAGCCAATAAAGATAAAGTCGTCTGGCAATGAAGATGAAGTCGTCAGGCAATGAAGATGAAGTTGTCAGGCAATAGAGATAAAGTTGTCAGGTAATAATGGTAAAGTCGCCAGGCAATAAAGATAGAGTCGCCAGGCAATGAAGATAAAGTCGTCAGCATTAAAGAAAAAATCGACAGTCTATAAAGATTAATTGTCATGAAAGAGAACCAGCAAACAAAATAAAAGTTATTCAAGCAATAGGACTCACAGTGTACCAGGGAAAGTTGCTCGATTTTACCACTTGACTTCACGCACAAAAAGTCAAGTCATGAATAAAAGGTCAAGGTTGTCCAAAAAATGAGTACAGTTGTGCTTATTCTGAGTTTTGAGTTGAGTTGTGCTTATTCATTTTCATTTTCACAGACGAAATGAGACACGCACTTAGCTTTTGTTATCTGGACAAGCGAATTTTGAAAATGCTTCCAACAAAAAATCGAGTAATCGTACGAAAGGAATCCTTACGAAAAAGCATCCTAAAGAAAACAATTCTTACGAAAGGATTCGCGTTGATAGGAATCCTAGCTAAAGACAATTGAATAACGACACTTATGGATCAAAAAACCAGCATTCTGATTTATTTTGATTCAGAATTGCGTCTCTTTTAACTCTTGTTTCTTATTGCCCTGGCAATGAGAAAAAGAGCATGTGAACACCAGTTACTCAGCGCAATGAACAACTGAATTAAGGAACTAAAATACTTCTAAAATAAGAGCTCTGTCAGGTATTTACACTTATCTTCGTATGGACTGTTCGTCTTCGTTCCCTAAATTTCAACGAATTAAATGTACTACAGATAAAAGGCGCTACCATAATGTACAATAATGGCACGTAAAATTGTAAATTTTTATAATGTTGTTAATAAATATTGGTAAGCGCATAATTAAATGAAATTCACTCATGGTAAGAAGAGCCTATATGAGTCCACTACAGGTTTGCATCAAAAACGGATATCTGTAAGAAAAGTTATACTAAATATTACTTAGGTACCGTACTGATTTTATATAAACAAATCGGTGAGCCTTTATGGAAAATTCCTCTATTACCTTTTCTCATTCAAAATTTTAGATACTCCAAAACCAGTAATCAAAGTACGAGATATTGATTAGGAATTATTATTTAAAAATCTCGTATAGCTGAGCTACACACGATATTCTGGTAAGCTCTCAACCAAAGATCGTTTCCATAAACGCCTAATGCAGTCAATAATAATAAAAAAAATATCATACGAAGCACGCGTTCCGTTGACTGATTTGTTGTCAATTTGGAGGTTTGATCCTCAATCTTTGGGGTTCGAAGAGAATTTAAATTGGAAGTGAGGGGAATTTAGTTTGGAAGTGAGGGGAATTTAGTTTGGAAGTAAGGAAAATTTAGTTTGGAAGTAAGGAAAATTTAGTTTGGAAGTGAGGGGAATTTAGTTTGGAAGTGAGGGGAATTTAGTTTGGAAGTAAGGAAAATTTAGTTTGGAAGTAAGGAAAATTTAGTTTGGAAGTAAGGAAAATTTAGTTTGGAAGTAAGGAAAATTTAGTTTGGAAGTAAGGAAAATTTAGTTTGGAAGTAAGGAAAATCTAGTTTGGAAGTGAGGGGAATTGTATTCAGAGGAGAGTCGTCGGTGCACAATATTGGAAACGTCAACAATGACTACACAATAAACAATCCAAATTAAATATCAACGAAAATTCAAATTAAACAGTCGAACAATGAATTCAACGTTCAAAACCAACAATCAAATAAAATTTGTATAAACTTCGAACATGTATAAATCAAAGTAAAATTTTTACGCCTTTGGCATACGTTTTCTGTTCTCACGTCATGCTAGTAATGTGTTCACGTCATGCTAGTAATGTGTTCACGTCATGCTAGTAATGTGTTCACGTCATGCTAGTAATGTGTTCACGTCATGCTAGTAATGTGTTCACGTCATGCTAGTAAAGTGTTTACGTCATGCTAGTAATGTGTTCACGTCATACCAGTGATTTGTTCACATTAGACCACCGTGTTCACAAAATTCCCCCACAACCACGACAAAATCGACTATAGAACGCGCCTCTAAGCATGAGAGTTGGAAACTCAAAGAATAGTTTCACATTTGAGTGACAGAGCATTGCAGCATAATACTTTTTCCCTCGTGTTCTGAGCTCATGAGTCTGTCTCCGGCACAGGCTCGAACAGTAAAGTGATTCCAAAATTCTCCTTGAAAACATTCCAAGTTTTGCTTTTGTGAGGGTTGTCCAACTCGTGTCGAGACAGCTTCAGCCTGAGGAAGCACGAAAATAGACCCATAATTAATTTAATTAGTTATTATAAAGCGATTAAATAAATAAATGTTCCTCTCTTATTAAATAACCATAATATCTAGCGTGTCACTCTAAGCAAGTTAATTAATTTGATGGCTTTAGTGTAGCTCTTCACTGTTTATTTTTTATATAAAACTCCTATCTTCCGTTCGTAGAAATTGTTATCATAAATTTGTTGAATAATCAGTAATTCTAAATTCGACTTTCACCGTTTATATTGCAATCTTTATTATTCTTGAATCATCACATAACTTGTGTACTCGTATTCCTCAATTCTATAGATAAATATTAGCTATAAACATTTTATTTAAAATTCATGGTAATATATTGTTTGTTTTCTTCAACAGAGCAGGAATTAATTTGAAAGGCTTGTACCTTACTGTTGATGCATTCAGAATAAATAATCGTGACATGTTATTTGTGGTGCATCGCTAGCTCGCACTATAATTATGAATATATCAACTCGAAAACATTCTCGTTCAGAGCAGAGCCCTCAGGCTTCATAAGGCTTTGCAGCAGGACTACAATCTAAGTCTGTTTTTGCACGCTATCTAATTTTGTTTTGTACGCTTATCCCCAACCGACTGCATGCCCCTTTATCACCAACCCCGGTCATCTATGTAATAACAATAAGCACCTAACTCCTTAGAGACTATCCAAAGCTCTGATGGGTAATATAATCCAACCCACAAACAAACCTTATGGATAGACCTTTCTCACTCAAAATATGTGCGCAATGCACTCATTTCTATTCCCTCCTAGTATCCCTTTCCGTTTGAACTCTATGCTTCCTCGTATCTTTCCTACTAGTACCGACCACCACCACGGCATCAGATATACAGAAAACAGCACAGAGGGACCAGCTACATTTGTGCTTCCTGCAGGCAGGACTTCGGTACCACATAAACACACCACAGAACAAGCATCGGACTTCGCCACCACAGACTCTACATCCTTACGTGACCACCACCGGAACAAGCGCTTTGATTGTGCGTCAGCAGGCATCATAACGCTTCATAATTTCTCTGCACTCAAGTTCCCTGCACTCAAGTTCCCTTCACTCAAGTTCCCTGCACTCAAGTTCCCTGCACTCAAGTTCCCTGCACTCAAGTTCCCTTCACTCAAGTTCCCTGCACTCAAGTTCCCTGCACTCAAGTTCCCTGCACTCAAGTTCTCTGCACTCAAGTTCTCTGCACTCAAGTTCTCTGCACTCAAGTTCTCTGCACTCAAGTTCTCTGCACTCAAGTTCTCTACGTTCAAACTTTATAAGGAAAACCCCTTTTTCCTCAAGACTTGAGCATGAGTAACGAAGATAATTAAGTCAATACGATATAGTGTGTATAAATATAACATCTACATATCTTACATGTACTTGTCCTCTGTTAGGCTTATAGATTTCCTGATAAACACCATAATTATATCCTCAACAGAGCGGAAATAATCTCTAAATCCTACTTACATGCAATGTAACAGAAATTAATTTAAAGAACCTATAATAAATCATCACGAAAGTATGAATTAATCTTGAAATTTTATTTATTACCCTCAATGAAGCAAAAAATTAGCTCCAAATCTTACTTGTTATTCTCAATGAAGCCGGAATGAAACCAAAAGAAGAAGGGACAATGGTCGTAGCCTTTAGGAACATGTCTCTGCAAGAAAATATATAAATTATATACACTTTATGTCGCATGTGAAATTATACTGCATGATTCATGAGCTAGGCACTTCAAAATTCAGAAGCTAAAATTAAAATCTTTTCAATAAGTTCAATAATTTTCCTTGATTTATTGGTTTATTATAATTTATTTGTCGGTCTCAATTTTCAGGTGCATTAAAGTCTTCAATTCTCTTTCGTGTCACATGTTATGCCTGACTCATGCAATATGCATGAGATATTTATAAAAAATTCGATACATGTATCCGATAAAGTATATATTATTAACTGCGAATTTCAGGTATGAGGCACATTGGACGTTATGAACATAAGTACATACTGAAATTGGAGGTGGTGAACATGACAAGGCACTCACATTGGACGTGGTGAACGGGACAAGGCACTCACATTGAACGCGGCGAACAAGACACTCACATTGGATGTGGTGAACATGACTTTAGTATCACCAGAGACGGTGGGGCCAGGGAGGAAGTCCACGTATACTTCTCCTTTACTCACACGCCGCTGCACACATAAAAACAAGATAAGGTTAGTAATACAATTCCATTATATAATAATACACAGTTTGTTGCTTGCTTGGTCCGTGTCTCTGTGACGCTCTTAAGGATTTAGATAGGAGGAAATTCGGTAGGGTATACATGTATTGTAAGCATTGTATTGTGGATACCAAAGGCACATCCTTCAATGTGGAAACTCCTTCGCAAAGCCCGCGTCCACTGGCAAATCAAACAAACAAATTCAGAAAAAAACATGAATTTTCATATGTGGGCACACCAGTGGTACATAATAATCAGTACTCAAGTTGTTCATATTTTTCTCCAGGAGCAAGCACATTGTTTCTAAAAATGATTTTTTTTGTTTGTATGTAAATTAAAGCGTGTGGGTTTCTGGATTCTATCATCTTCGTGTCGAGCCTGTAAAGAGTCATTAGGCATTATCAAAAAAATGATGACAGAGGATGATTTTCTGATGACACAGGGCTCATAGGCCTCCGATTATACGTTTCCGATTAAATCCATTCAGGTATACATGAAATATAGAATGATTTTGAAATTGTTGATGCTATGTTGAGACTAGTGATCATGCTTTCAGCGACTGATTCAGTCCATCTTGTGACTTGAGGTAGAGGCTCGAAGGGACGCGTTGCGATGATCTGAAAGTTTGAGCAAATAGTTTAAGTTAAGTCAGTCAGTCAACCATTCAGTCAACCAGTCAGTCAACCAGTCAGTCAACCAGTCAGTCAACCAGTCAGTCAACCAGTCAGTCAACCAGTCAGTCAACCAGTCAGTCAACCAGTCAGTCAACCAGTCAGTCAACCAGTCAGTTTACCTGGTTCCTGCGTCACAATCACAGAAAATTCAAGGGCTGCGTGTGGATATAATCCCTCAAATGCAGGTACTTTGCAGCACAAGCACAGATCGCTAACCACTCGGCTACAGTAAAAAAAATGAACAGATAACTTCGTCTTATTTATCTCCACACGAAGATACAAAATGACATCACACCACACCAGCCACACAGGCAGCCCACCTCACAACACACCAGCCACACAGGCAGCCCACCTCACAACACACCAGCCACACAGGCAGCCCACCTCACAACACACCAACGCACCTTGCAGTGTACAGAGCCTAGAGAACACCTGTAGGGGAGGGCGCTGCTGCGGCTGCCAACTGTGATGGTGAATTCCTCCCCGGTCCCCAGCCCCACACTCTCTGCAGGGAGACAGCACACATATTAATTCCTCCCCGGTCCCCAGCCCCACACTCTCTGCAGGGAGACAGCACACATATTAATTCCTCCCCGGTCCCCAGCCCCACACTCTCTCCAGGGAGACAGCACACATATTCCCTTATTAACTGAGTTACTGAATGCCTAGCAGTAAACTTCAGTGACGACACAAATGAATATTGTGTATGAAGTGTGAAGCATGGACCTTACATTAACAGTTTTCGTGACTGACTGTAGCTATGGGTACAGCAACCAACCGTTGTGTTTAAAGCACAGTAAGTTAACTTTGCTTATTACCAGTCACCAACGGGTTTAAAGACACAACAGTTGGAGGAAAAGTCATTTCTGTAAGCAAAATTCTCAGTTCATATATCCCATCTGACCTTCAGTACACCCTCTTGCACTTTGCACGAACGGAAACTGAGCAAAATCAGCAAAAAAATCTGTCATTTCAACAGGACAAGATCCCAGGTACTACTGGTACAGAATCCGTTCTAACTCGCCATCAAGGCGGCACAAATGAAGAGAATATTCTGTCATCAGTCATTGGAGGCAGATATTTGAAACCAGAGCTTAAAAATTATATGAAAACAAGTCTATGCGCCAAATGACTCAATTTTCAAAACTGACGCCCCATGTAACGTGGGAAAATCAATCCTAGTTAAAAAAAACAACTTAAGTGCACATCCTTCCTGAAAACGGACAAGCAACGTACAGCCTTTAGTAGTTATTGGGGTTTACCCGTGCACAGTAACATCGAATGTTGATTTTTTTACAAGACATAGAAAAGAGAAATAAATCACGGGCTTTGACGAAAACAAACCATAGAAGACTTTGTTGAACTCGGTAATTTTCAACGCTTACAATAGAATAAAGAATTTGAGTAAAATAAACTTTTTCTTACCATGGAGTCTGTCAAATCGAAATAAAGCTCTCATGTCAAACACAACCGCCAGTCTTCTTTTTTTTACCTCTATTTCAAAACAAATTAATCACGCTACCGCACAATTGAAACAACGCCTTCAGTAATTCACATTTTTAAATAGTTCAAGTCCATGAAACGTGCAGTAATTATATAACTTATATGTGAAAGAGTATCATGTACTTGAAGTGCATCTTATCATGTATCAGTATACAGATATACGACGAACGTCTATCCATGCATCAATCATGTATACATGCATCAGTCATCCCTGCATTTCGTCGACGGTATACACAAATAATTAAGAGTAGTTTTTGTAAACTGTGTACATAAAACAAACCATGTCATTTCCATGATTTATTTCTCCCAACCGTTGGATTGTGTTTTTTTTAAAGATTCAGAAGAGAATAATTCTCAGACCTTCAGTTTTCGATGTCTTCACATTGTGCACACGATGTGAGACCCACAGTCGGACAACTTGTTTTGTGGAAAGCATTCAATGTTGAAAAAAAACTAAAAAACAAATATTCACAAACGAACCATATTTTTAGACTGAGCAAATGAAACTACTTATACAACCATGGAAATCCAACTACGGTTGAAAGTTGAAGAAATTTTCAGTAGTTACTTATTTTTTCTAATAATTTGGCTATCGATAACGTCCAGAACGCACTCATGCCGTGTAGAATAAAGCTCTTCAGCAGGAGCACCTTGTTGGGGGGTATCTGCCGGCCCGCCCTCACAATCCGTTCGTAGTAACCCACGTATCGACTCTGCACGAGGAGGTACATAATTAATAGTAAAGAACATCATTCTGGTTTCGAAACCAGTGAAATTAATGACTATCTTTTATTATATTATATACTACGAGGTCATTCACTGCAGTACACCTGCATAATGGTTGGAAAGCGGGCTGTCGCGGTGCTCTTTGCAGTAGCATACACGTGAGTACTATTATATTATCTGTGGCTTGCAGATAAAAAGAGAAGCAACTGGCAAGGGAAAGTTTGTGGAGCCCCTGTGGTCAACTTAGTTCATCTGGTTCACTGTTCGTCTAATTTTTAAACACAGATCATTTCTTCGCTTAGAGTTTCTACCCTGAAATAACCTTAGGACTCCCCTACTGAAAGTTTGGATTTTTTACCATAAAATAACTCCAGGGCCCACCTGGCTGGGAGTTTCAAACATAAAATAACTCAGGTTCACCTGGTTTCGATTTTATACCATAAAATAATTGAAGGGTTTACCTAGCTGGGAGTTTCTTCCATAAAATAACTCTAGCGCTCACCTGGCCGGAAATTTATTCTAATAAAACAACTCTAGGGCTCACCTGACAGGGAGTTTCAACCATAAAAAAGACTCTAGGGCTCATCTGGCTGGGAGTTTTTAACATTAAATAACTCTAGGGCTCATATGGCTGGGAGTTTTTAACATAAAATAACTCTAGGGCTCACCTGGCTAGGAGTTTCCACCCCTTGAAATTTCTTGCCGGCATTTTTATCAGTCCTTCTATCACCGAAGTAGCTGAGGCATTGGTCAGCGTCTTTGAAGGCACCAGAGTCAATGAGACACACACAAATCATGGTGCCCGTCCTGCCTTTGCCGCCCTTGCAGTGTACAGCCACCACATTCCTCTCATCTTCGGCCTGGAACTGGCGCACGTTCTCGCTGAAGTCCAGCATCACTCTGGAAAATAGAATGCTGGTCATAGAGATGTGTATACGCCGAAAACAAGAATACTTAAGTGGCTGCACTAAAATTTAACTAATAGGAGACAATAAGAAAGGCAGGTCACTCTATAAGAGGGGCACTCACTCTATGTATAAGAGGGGCACTCACTCAACAAGAAGGGCACTCACTCAACAAGAGGGGCACTCACTTAACAAGAGGGGCACTCACTCAATAGGAGGGACGTTGTGGTCGTTGATGTGATACCTCTTGACTTGGCCGTGGAAGAAATGTTCGTCGTAATGGCGCTCAGAACACAGGTTGTAGACTCGGTAGTGACCTGCGTGCTTGTAGTCTAGGAACCTGCTGACGTCCTGCGCAGGTGCAGGACAAGCAGGTTAGTTAGCGCTACAAGCAGGTCATAAGTAGTTCAAGTAAGTCATCAAGCAGTCCAAGTAAGTCATCAAGCAGTCCAAGTAAGTCATCAAGCAGTCCAAGTAAGTCATCAAGTAGTCCAAGTGAGTCATCAAGCAGTCCAAGTAAGTCATCAAGCAGTCCAAGTAAGTCATCAAGCAGTCCAAGTAAGTCATCAAGCAGTCCAAGTAAGTCATCAAGCAGTCCAAGTAAGTCATCAAGCAGTCCAAGTAAGTCATCAAGCAGTCCAAATACGTCATCAAGCAGTCCAAATACGTCATCAAGTAGTCCAAATAAGTCATCAAGCAGTCCAAATACGTCATCAAGCAGTCCAAATACGTCATCAAGCAGTCCAAATAAGTCATCAAGTAGTCCAAATACGTCATCAAGCAGTCCAAATAAGTCATCAAGTAGTCCAAATACGTCATCAAGCAGTTCAAATCATCAGTCAATAGGTTAAGTATGGAATATTTATGTTAATTATGCAAGAATAATGAGGAGGCAGACACTGTTGCATGAAATATTAACATCGCTTGCATGTGTGCACAAAACTACGCCTTTACATTCTTACGCACAGTAAAGAGAAGAAAGTAAGCACTGCTGTCTGAAGTACAAGAATATTAAGGAAAGTTAACGCTAACTTCTGATCTTATATACTGAAAAGACTGCAAGAATATTGATTAAAGTTTACGCTAAATCCTAACCGTATAAACTAAAGACACTGCAGCCTAAACTGCAAGAACATTAAGGAAAGTTTGCGCTAACTCCTGACCATATCAAATACAGAGACACTGTAGCCTAAAGTACAAAAGAATTAAGGAAAGAATACATAGAATAAATACTACGCTAACTCCTGTGCACACAAGATCAAGATACACTGCAGCCTAAACTAGAAGAATATTAATGAAAGAATACATGGAACGAAGACTACACTAACTCCTGCGCACGTAAAATCACGATACACTGAAGAGTGAGGCCAGACGAGCACAAAATCGTACCCTGATGTCATTCCTGTACATGGACATCTTGCCAGAGGATGGGAAGGACATGGCGATGACAGAAGGAGTCACGTAGGTCAGGTCCAGGTCGAAACCCTCCCGCTGGTAACGGCGCTTGTTCTGGGAGATGAACTGGCGAGCGCCTTTCTGTAGTCCAGAGTTACGAGTAAATGCATGTACGTGCATGACTGATGCCCTTACTTTAGACGGTATGGAACTTGGGTATCAACCCAGGAATGGGCCAAACGGCTCTTTTCTATTGCCTTGTTTTATTCTATAATACGTTCGGGAAGCCTAGAGTGAAGTTTGGTTCTGTGGTGACTGGTAGGAATATTTTAATATGCAGAATTATTCACAGTTATATCATGTGGTTAGCAAATTTCAGGAAGGTTTAAGGAAAAGATTGTCCGACTCAATTATGGGCCCAGTAGCTGTATTAAAGAAATCAGACACCTTAAACATTTTCAACTATGAGGATAAATTGATACAAAAAATTAATAAAGAAGTACCGAACAATGGTAAATATTTAACCCTAGAGAGCAAACCATATATTTCAGTAAATCCTAGGAGAATTTTTCCGCATTTTGAAAAAAATATAACACGTACAAAATTAGTTTATCTGAAAAACTTAATGAAAATAAAGCCTTTCTCATTTCATCTAGCTTAATCTGTAAATTTTTTCATAATTTATTAAGGATATTTAAATTTCTAAAGCTACTAATCGATTCATCATTTTACGTTCCAGAATTTTTTTCCCGTGACCCGACAGCGTCACTAGTCACAACAGCGTCACTGGTCACAACAGCGTCACTGGTCACAACAGCGTCACTAGTCACAACAGCGTCACTAGTCACAACAGCGTCACTAGTCACAACAGCGTCACTAGTCACAACAGCGTCACTAGTCACAACAGCGTCACTAGTCACAACAGCGTCACTAGTCACAACAGCGTCTCTAGTTACAACAGTGACGTCACTCACGGTGAGATGTTTCTGTTGCCACACAATGCGCGAGATCCTGACGAGACGCACCAGACGCAACACCACAATCAACCTGACAATAACAACAATAAATCATTAATATTAACTCAATGTGAACACGTCATTAATGACGTCAACTCATTTACAGAAAACACCCTGGAAAACGGACGTGAAAAATAACGGCAATGCGAAGTAATTTGAGAATTAAAATTCTCTTTTACGTTATAGCTTATCCTTAAACTCTAACGTATTAGAAAATTTCTTATACTTTTTTGTTATTTCTCAATACAGGCATTTTCTCCGGACGCTCTGTATTAATGAGTTATTTTCCATTACACCAGCGAGTGATTCATGAAAGCTAACACGTATTTCTAAGTGCTGTGGAGAATCATCCCCCGTAAGCTCTACTAGTTATCCATCCGATGCATCTGGTAACGGACGGTTTTTCACTGTAAATTGACACGTATATATACTTCAACTGTTATATCCTATTTTTCTTCAGTCCTGCTGTAGCTCATGCTATGTACACTGAGTAAGACTGCAGAACCACTGGATAACACTACGGAATCACTGGGTAACAGTAGAAAACCACTGGGTAACAGTAGAGAACTACTGGGTAACAGTAGAGAACCACTGGGTAACAGTAGAGAACCACTGGGTAACAGTAGAGAACCACTGGGTAACAGTAGAGAACCACTGGGTAATATTAGAGAACCACTGGGTAACAGTAGAGAACCACTGGGTAACAGTAGAGAACCACTGGGTAACAGTAGAGAACCACTGGGTAACAGTAGAGAACCACTGGGTAACAGTAGAGAACCACCGGGTAACACCACGGAATCGCTGGGTAACAGTAAAGAACTACTAGTTAGTACTACAGAAATACTAAGTAACAATAGAGAATCACTGGGTAGAACTACAGAACCAGTTGGTAACAGAAAATCACTGGGCAATAGTAGATGACCTCTGCGTAACAGTAGATGACCCCTAGATAACAGTCGAGACCCCTGGGTAACATTCGAGAACCCCTGGGTAACATTCGAGAACCCCTGGGTAACATTCGAGAACCCCTGGGTAACATTCGAGAACCCCTGGGTAACAGAAGAAGACCCCTGGGTAACAGAAGAAGACCCCTGGGTAACAGAAGAAGACCCCTGGGTAACAGAAGAAGACCCCTGGGTAACAGAAGAAGACCCCTGGGTAACAGAAGAAGACCCCTGGGTAACAGAAGAAGACCCCTGGGTAACTTACGAGGCAGGGTTACTCTGCAGGGTCTCCACACACACGGTGATGATGGACAGCATGAAGGTGACAACCACGAGAGTACAGTCCAAACTGTTGTACCACACACGAAAAAATAACGCAAACCTGTCAGAAAAAAGGATGGTGAACTACAGGAGTTTGTAAGCAAAAATCAGCTGACGGTTATAATATCTGAAGAATAGCTGGCAGCTCGTAGGTGATGTTTGGATAAAGTACATTCTGAATAGCTCAAATATTCGCCCCACACAGGAGTGAAAAAATGAGGAGTTCATTCGATTCTTCCTGCTAAATCTCTTTCCTTTTGCTAAAATCCTTTACGTTCGTGTGAATGAAGGTGGAAAACAAGGTGTACATATAGCACCTAGTAAGGGTTGTACTAGGCTAGAGTTGTGAGAAAGAATATGACTTGATTCAAATATTTGGCTGACAATCAGTATGCGAATTAACTTTACCAATAAAATATTGCGACAACTTTTTTGCACCTGAACCTCAAAAAAAACTGAATTTCTGGCAGGACTCGAAATACTTTAAGTTAAAATCGCCACATAAAACATCAATTATCCTAGAGTTAAAACACATCGTACCACAAAATATGGATTAAACACACACAATATAGAATATTTCAGCACAAAGTTCTGATAGGAAACAAATAGAAATGTAAATAAAGTGTACTGACCCTAGCCCGAATATTCTAAGGATGATCTCAGCCATGAAGTATGTGCTGAGGGCGAGAGCAGTGAGCTCGAGGGGGTCCATGGGGTTTGTGGTGTCCTTCGTCAGGTCCATGATGAGGATGATCATGTCAACGATGATTAGGATGACGGTCAGCAGCCGTACTAAGAAATGCTCAACAAAGCGACGTGTCCGCCATTGGATGTACCTGACAAAGTAAGTGCAGCTCAGCACAAATCATTTAACCCTTTCACGACCAAATTATTTTCATACAGATCAAGATTTTGCGTAAATTACCACTTATTTTTCATAATCCCTTTGTAATTTTGCCATAATTTTGGGACTAAAGGGAATGATCTTTGAAGTTTGGGACATATTAACCCAAAGGTAGCGAGAGGGGCAAGTTTGAAAAGTCGAGTACGTGTAGTTTCTGTTATCCTTAAACAAACGTTTGGTGCAGGTACTTGGTTCGGTATTTGATCTTGTCTCTTGAGGAGTCTGAGTGAAGTAGGGATAACTGTACGTTTATTGCATCTTTATGTAGTACCGCACTAAACAATCAAAATGTTCTACAGACAACCAGTGTTACAGCTCTTAGTACGGACCAAGAATACACACAATCGCAGCAAACCAACTCAACTGTTTTCTTCATGTCCTTTTTAGGACATTAATAACAATGTAATTAATAAAATACATTTGGAATTAATTACTGCATGAACTGATATCCTGTGCAAGAAATTGGGGTAAGTAATAGGGTGTAGTATTATAAATGACAATTTACTTAACAAATTTCCTACTAAGAATGTTTCTCTAACACAAATTTATTTAAATAAATATTTAGTGTTATTAGAAGGCAATACGAACCTCTTAAATCGGAAAAATTTCCTTACAAATAAGTATTTTGAAATAAATGAACCTGCTACGGCTTTCTCATGAAAAACATGAAGGTAATATTATACACCTTTAAGATTTGTTCCTTTAATGATTATTATATAGCCAATAATTCACATCAACTGAGTAATGTTCAGTCTTATTGAACATTAAGTATTCCATAGACGTACTCACTAATTTTTACACGCAGTATAAAGAATTTGCCATTTTTGTTATGAGCCTCAATTTCAAGGGATATTGAATATGAACTAAAAATATAAAATAAAACTTCACGTCTGGGCATCAGAAGTAAATAAACAGTTTCACAGAATTGAACGTCCAATGATTTATTTATGAACGAAAAGTTCGCTTATTATTTTTTGTTTTCACGTCAAATTAATGGAATCTTAAAACAATATAACCAAGACACGCACGCCTGCAGCAATCACCAGATTCTAAACACTTAGTAAATTAAATAATGTTCTTAACATCCGTAGACTTTTGGTGCCATCGACACAATGTCTCCAAAATTGGGTCGCCGTTTTCTGGTTATTATGATGAATCAGAAAGTGAAATTTATAATTCTCATGTATCCCCATCAAGTAGATATTCTAAAGATCTACTTAGCATCATAGATTACTCCTATTAAGAATAATTTTAGCTTGATTCTAACACACAGGCACTGGCACCTGCTTCTTTTGCATCTACCGTAACCGATGTCCCTTCACTCTTTTCTTCTATTGGGTGTGTTATTTGTATAAAAATACGTGAAACACAGCGAAGATATCCATAATAATTAAATTTGCATAATCTGCACAAAACGTTGCACGTAAGACGACCTAAAACCTTTATGCTGGCTGTAAAAAAAAAATATATAGAAATAATGTATATATAAAATACCATAACCTACTTGATGTTACGCTACACGTAACCCTGCACACAACCCCAACCTACGTAGAGTTATGTTACACGTGATTTTATGTCACACGTGACCCTGCACACAACCCCAACCTACGTAGAGTTATGTTACACGTGATTTTATGTCACACGTAACCCTGCACACAGCCCCAACCTACGTAGAGTTATGTTACACGTGATTTTATGTCACACGTAACCCTGCACACAACCCCAACCTACGTAGAGTTATGTTACACGTGATTTTATGTCACACGTAACCCTGCACACAACCCCAACCTACGAAGAGTTATGTTACACGTGATTTTATGTCACACGTAACCCTGCACACAACCCCAACCTACGTAGAGTTATGTTACACGTGATTTTATGTCACACGTAACCCTGCACACAATCCCAACTCACGTGATGTTGCATCCAGGTTGTGGGGGGTTGGATGGATCAGAGAAGCCAAGCTGCTCCGCAACCTCATGCTCCTCGGGATCATACGCGTAGAAGTCGCTGGCACGTCTGAAAATCTCACGGCCATTGCTGTAATCTGCACACAGTGAGTGAATGTATGTAGTCTGTGTACCATGAGAGAATATACACAGTCTGCGTACAGTGAGTGAATGTACGCAGTCTGTCTACAGTGAGTGAATGTACCTAGTCTTTGTACAGTGAGCGAACCTTCTGACACAGCCTGCACCCCCAACCTTCCAACACACAGCCTACACAACCAACCTTCCAACACACAGCCTGCACCACCAACCTTCCAACACAGCCTGCACCACCAACCTTCCAACACACAGCCTACACCACCAACCT
>VCRD01008258.1:0-10357 GCA_006783055.1 Trinorchestia longiramus
GGTGCTAAAGGGTTAAGCTCACAAAGACAGTCTGTACACTGATGCAATGAAGCATGCTGAGAGCCAGGCAGCCAAAAGAACGACGCTGTAACATGCCGAAGCGTTCAAACCTAGTAGCAACCTCATATTGCTCACTGTTTAATTATTAGAACAATTCTCCCAAAGACCGTGAAAGGCGACCGAATAGTCCACTTCGTCGCTAAAGGGTTAACCAATTGTACTAATCGTTATTGTATTGTAGCTCTGTAGCATAATAAATGCTCGAAACTTTGCGTTCAGACTATGCTATAAGTGCAAATGTTCAGCATGCAGTCAACCACTGAGGTGCTCGAAGTGTGCTTGATGGAATCGAGTGAAATGTAGTCGACACTGGCCATTTTTATAGAGTAGAAGTTTGTACTGATGAAATAACGAAGGTAGATTATGGATACTATAGAAATCATCTTACGCATCAGTATTAGGAGAAATTTTATGGACATTGACTTTGGGTGCCTCCCATGCGTATGTTATCGACTCATTGTTTACCATATTTCCATCTATAATTTTCTGTTTTCGGGTATTGACAATTTTTATTGACCGGCTCTGATGAAATGACTGGCTAAGCTACAAGAGAGATACCATTTCTCTTGCTTCTCAATTTTTAGGAGACTGAATAAATTTGTTTTTTACTACGACTTATTTTTATAGAGAGGCGGGCAGGGTTAATAGAAAGTCATTATTATATTCCTAGTATAACCACCGTAGAGTTTGTAGAAAAGCGAACTCTCCCCTTCTCTAATTTTCTACAATGTATACTTGGATTCTTCTAGTTTAATTTTTAAACGCTGTTGTCTGTTGCTGGACTGAAAGACAGATTCAATAGACTGGATTGAAGTGAACAATGGCTTTCAGAACACGTACCAATTAACAGACGTGTAACAATTGTTACAACCAGACGCGTAACAATTTAACAGATGTAGGATGTGGTTCTATTTCAAGCTACAAAAAAATCCTACTTCTAGTTATTTCTAAAATCCTGTTTCTAGTCATTTCTAAAATCTTATTTCTATATTACTTTGTGTTGCATCGCATAACTCTGTTACTGATGAACATGTGGCCGCAATTTAAGTCTGTCAGTGTACACTCTTACTGCGAGGTCTCTCAATCTCAAGTCAAGCGTTACACAAACTTCGTATTTTCATAAACATTTTACGAGCTTCCTGTTCCTGCTCAAATTTATCAGGAGTATTTGTTGTTTGTGTTATCGTATTAGTAAGACGATATATTGGAATCAAGCTTTTAGATTGCGAACAATAAGTTTAAGAAAACGCTGTCTTTTCCTGGTAGTGAAGGTCTCGTTTTACAAAATGTGGCCATGGAAAGGCAATTTTTTGCGGTCGGCTTTTCTTGGGCCGCGTCAGTTAGCATTTAACTTGAATATATCTCATTCGTCTCAATTGAAATTAGTAAATTTCTCACTTAGAAACAGGTTAGATTAGTTACATGCACGTTAGTAGGGACACCTTGATGTACAAGAATTGCTGGTGCTACATAAAGGCCTTGCTATTACGAAGGATGGCTTGCACAGCATAAATGTCTCATTTTGAAGCTCATAAATTCTGTGAATGAAAGGTATTCTTCAAAAGTATATTGAAACAACGATACTGTTTTCATTTAAAGTCTCTCAGAAACGATAAGCTGTCTCGATAACGTAGCATATGAAATACTGTCTTAAATACAGGAATTTGAACAATTATGAATTTGATTCCTTAAAGGCGTAATATTTATTTGATTTTGTCCATAGTTGGTTAATTAAAATCAGTGATGATGAATTACGAAAAACATAATGTGAAGGCACGTATTTCTTCACCCGATATGACAGTAAATTAATGCGAATATGTTAAGACTTTTCAGAATACATAAAAAATCTGGCGTACACATTTTCTGTGAGAATAGCATCGTAAGGTAGAGAGAGCAAACGCAAGCGTCTTATATCAATTCACTCAGAAATATAAATATTAGTTATGCTACGCAGAAAATGACATTTTATTCGTTTTTGTTTTACCTTTTCACGATATTTCAACACGTTTTACTTGATATCCACTAGGACACCATGACTTAATTTTTGCGTAATATGACACGGCTTCGAAGCAGTCGAGGTTCTTGTTTATTTCTGTTCAGCAGAAGTGAGAGTAACGAGGAGTGTAGAACCATTTTGTCTTAAAATTAGTTTGTCATTCCAGTGGATGCTGTGGTATGTTCAATAACATTTGTCACTAAATTCGATTCGTGAAATATTTGTGTAGAGATTATTCGTTTTCCTTATTTTCTCTGTGTGGATATCTGACTTGATGAACAGTTCTAGCAAGTCTTATGATGTGTTCTCGACCACAACTCTTGTATGGACGCGCTAAATTTATTTTTGTGTCGTCTTAACACTAATCTAGGTTGTTAACGATCTATGTTTATCAATCAATCTATGTTCATATATCAATCTATGTTTATTTTTCAATCTAGGTTGATTTATCGATCTAGGTTGATTTATTCATTTGTAGGTCTATGTTGATCTATGGTGATATTTGTGAAATGCAAAATGCATTCGTGCGCAAAAAGTTATTTTTTATTCATTTAGCCATTACGTGTAAGCTTAAATTGTTTCCGTCACCCTGCTGTTTGAAAAAAGAGGCTTGCAACGGACAGTATATTTGCAATTTATCACAACCGTGAAATCATTGGTCAAAAATCTTCTTCCGACAGATATTATTTAAAGGAATTCAGTGTTTTTTCTTACATATTTTAACATTCGCTGTTTCTTTCAAACGCATTGTAAAACTGCTCCATAAATCATATGTATGCTGTTTCTTATGTAAGCAGTAGAGAGGCTTGAAACTTTCACGATGCCCTCGGGCAGTCCTGGTGTGTGTGATGGTCCTACGGGCACGACGACAGACTGCTCAACACTGCGTCCTCTGGACGATGGCAGGAATTGTGCCGAGATTTTAAGCAGTGATGTAAACTACACCGTCCCGGACATGGTGACTCCCAGTCAGAGTTTACATTGTTCGCAAGTCTCGAATGGAATCAGAAAGTGTGACGATCAGATTTTAAGCACCGGTCTGTGCGAGTTGAGTTATGCAGAACGCAATGAGGATGATGGATCCCTCACCCCAACCCTTAATCTTCACTGCTCCCAGTCTTTGGACGGCGTGAAGAGAGTGTTGGCGACCGAGGATGATAACAGTGGGGCGGTGACCCCAACCCTAGACCTCCACTGCTCGTATGGGTCTATGGGGTCCCTGGATAGCGGCCACAGCAGTGAGGTTGGCATGGGGCAGTCAGCCTCAACCCCAGACAGTGGCACTCCTCCACCTCTCCTCAGACACTCGCCGTCTCGACAGGGACCAATTATTATGTCTTCGTCTGAAGATCGATCAACCACTTCACTACTTGGTACTCCACCCATCCCTGAAAACAAAATTAACGGATCTCCACCCAACTTGTGTGAGGGTTCTTTTAGTAATACAGTTCGGGCGGCTGCTGAGGTTAGTGCTGCTACTACACCAGTTCCCAACGAAGCTTCGTCTGACGAAGAGGGAGGTCCTGCATACAGAGAAAGGGATCTCTTGAGGAGGAGTTCGTCTCGTAACTCGGGCCGACCAGTCACCGTTACTTGGTCAGATTCGATGGGTTCGAATACGTCTTGTAAAATCAACACGTCGACCCTGTCTGCCATGTCGGCAGTGTTGGCTGTTTCTTCTTACTAGACCACCACGGAATTTTCGAACCTGTCGAGCTTATCACGCGGGTCTGAGACCAACTTTGTGTCAACATTATCTTGCAAATCCGGCTTGTCTTCTTTAACGGCATCATCAAAAAGCTCTCATGTATCCGGCGTGTCTCACCTGTCCGACATATCGGGCTTGTCTGCCAGCACCGCCAGCTCCAGTGGCACTATCAAGCCGCACAAGACCGAGGAGGAGCTGGACGCTTCGATCGTGCAGTTCGAGTCTCTCTGGTCGGCAGAGGATAATTGGATTATGATTTTTGATAGGCTCATTAACAATTCATTAAGTTCTCGCCTAAGACGACACACATACACACGCCACGTCCACCCACTTCGCCCCATACCGGAGCCCCCACAGGCGCTCAATGAGGATCGCAAATTCAAAGAGTGTCAGTCTTCAATCTTTCCCGTGTCACATCTCCTATCCCGAGCAATCGGGTCAGTCTCTATTTTCCCTCTTTTCCGATGACTTTTCTGCTAAACTGCCTCTGTGATGAGCGAACGTGAAAAGATTACCTATTTTTGGCCAGATCATTTTCTTCAAGGCATTTAGAATGTCTTTCTTAGCGTTGAACTTCATTTCCCTCATATCTGAATGTCGACAAACAATCTTGTCTATTATCTGTGTGAGTAACTAGGGTGTTGAATAATCCGTTGCACATCCTTTCTTGTGCATTCTTTATATTATGGATTGTGACGTCGCGCTACCGTAGCGTCAAGCCCCTCGAGAGTAGCGCTCATTTACTTAGCTTTATGGAATCTTGAATACTTTCAATTTGTTTCCTGTACTTGGTGTTCTTACTCGTCTTTTTTTGTGCGAGGTACACGTTTTCGTCTTGATTGAGAGTTCAACAAAATTTATTTGGAAGTGACAATTATGCAAATTTTGGAACGGATTACTTTCAGTGTTGTTTGATTTTGAAGTGCCAGCGCAAATTTTGGGATGGATTACTTTCTATGCTGTTTGATTTTGAAGTGACAACGCAAATTTTAGAATGGATTACTTTCTTTGTTGTGTAATCCTTCGTGGGAAGTCAATGCAAAATTTACCTCATCTCAAACCTTACATTCAAGACTCGATCTCCCATGTCAAGAATTTAATGATACTATTTTATGTCATTTAGTTTCTGTTTTTGTATAGAAACAGAATATTACAGAATACACCTGAATTATTTAAAACTTTTAGTATTCTGGGGTTTGGAATCCCGTTTTAAAGAATTCATGTGATTGAATTTGTGTAATAGTTTTGGTTTGTATAATGGTCTGGATTTATGTAATCGGGCTTAGGTAGGGGTGTTGATTTATGAAGTAGCCTTTATTTATATAATAGTCTGGATTTATAAAACAATGTTGAAGGATTCATAAAGCATAATTTATAGCCTTCCCTTGGACTGCTTCTGTCGTAAGTTTTTAATTTTTCCGTATCAACCAAAGTTTGTTCAGGTCTTCAGAACTGGAATGGCTCAAGTTTTCGTTTAAATGACAGACAGGATCTCTTGATTAGATTGGTGAAGAATTATTCTAGGACTTATTTCCATTACTAAAACTATAAAAAATATATTTTTTTGCATGTGAATTGAGGTAAAGACTACATTTAACCGTAGTAAGTTTGCTCTATGATGAAATGGATTCTTTGAAAAGACACTACACTAATCAAACATCCAATAATAATTTCAACCACATTCAAAGGACGAATTATAATTCTGCCCAGATCACTTGATCGACTACGTATCACCGATGCTTTTTTACAACAGCTGACGTTTCTATATTGGTTGCTCGAGATAAGGAGTTTCTAGTGTCTTGTGTAGATTATTCATTGGGTGTAGCCACCAGATAGCTCCTTTGGTGCAGTATCGTGGTGATTAGGTTGTCGTAATCGAGACCAAACGTAGAGGTCGATGTCTGTAATGTAGTCATGTAGAGGGAGCTCGTCTTAACACTCCTCACGAATACAGATGTATTGAGAGGTTGTCATAAGTCTTCACGCATACAGATGTATTAATAGTCTTAACACTCCTCACGAATACAGATGTATTGGGAGTCTTAATACTCCTCACGAATACTAGGTTCCTGCATAATATAAAAAAAAATTTTAAGCTTCTTTCCTTAATCTAAATGTTCCATTGAATTACAAATGTTTTGTACGTATTGTATGAATGGTAAATTTACGTAATAGTAATACTTTGGTCCTCATAGGAATAGACACGTTACCGTAGTTCCCTACATTTTTAACGCCGCAAGTCGGAGATGTTCTAAAATTGCGACAAAATTTAGAATAGAATAGAATGAGGCTATAGGAACGAACCTTCTGGCCCATTCTTGGGTCGGATAATTACTTCGATAATTATTCGATTGTTTACCCAAGTCCCATGCCGTATTTCTAGCCGCGTCAACCATGTCGGCAGCGGGATTCGAACGCGGGTCTTTCCGCTCGCAAGCAGATTCGCTCACCAGTCGACCAAGCTGGTGATGAGCTGGTGATTTGCTCCGGGTTTTATATCAACATTTTTTCGCTTGTGCGTACTTGCGGTCTCTTTCACCAATGAAATATTAATGCCATTTTGCTGTGGCGAGGTGCTTGTTCTATCATTTTGGACCGGGTGCATCTTGACCCTGTGAAAACTTCAACTTTCAATGCGATTTGGAACAGGTATTTTCCATGTCCAAATAGTTACATGTAAAGTTTATTCATAGTTGATACATTTGGTTTTCAGCAAGCCGTGGTAATTCCAGGGGAAACGTTCCCACATAATTTTGCAAAAACTACAAATTTTCCAAGTATTAAAAGGGCCAGTGAAGTTAACTCTCAGTTTGTTGTTGAGAGAACATGACTTTGAAGCAATTTCTTGGTGTAATTTTAATTATATTTAAACTTAGCATTAAGACTTTTCTGTAACCGACCGATTGTTTTCATTTTGATGTACGATCTATGTTCATCTAGCGATCTAGGTTGATTTATAGATCTATGTTCATCTATTGGTATTTGTTAATCTATCGATCTATGTTCATTTATAGGTCTGTGTTAACTCATGTTCATCTATAGGTCTATGTTGATCTATGGCGATATTTGTGAAACGTAAAATGCTTTTGTGCTCAAGAAGTTATTTATGATGGAGCCTTTACATCCGCCGGATACATGTATGTGGAGTGCACAGAGATCGCCTTTCGTTTTGTCTACCACAAAAGTCTCTCTCCGTACGTTCTGGAAGTAGGTTTAATACTTAATTTTTCATTCGCATCGCATTTTGTGATGATATGATCGTTAGACCGTGTGATAAATGATAGAAACTTTGCTTACTCAATTTTTCGCTGTAGGTTAGTTATGGTCTTATTTCGCCAATTCAAGTTGTGTAGCCTGAACTTGTTGAGATGAGTGTTGTAGGGAAAAGTGCATCATGAAACATTTTTCAGATGCCCTACATCTCTAGAGGAATAATTTACCTCCTTAGACAATTACTTTACTATTGTAGATAATTAGGTTGCTCTTGTAAATAATTACTTTGCTACTTCAGATAATTGTTTTAATGCTATATAATATCACACAAGTGCTAGAATATCGGAATTGTGGTGGCCTGGTTGGCCGGTTACTTGGAATTAAAGCAGCATAGAGTGAAGACGAGGCGAGAAGTCGATCATGCATTTGTCTGTGACAGCGTGGTTTGCATGAGCTGCTCTAATTTGCCTGGCTGGGTGGAAGAGGGAGGCAAGGAAAGCCTCTGAAATAATGGTGCTCTATTTCAAAGATAACGAGATAACGTTGGGCTTGCCTGTAGTGGCGGTCTCCCTGTGTAATTAGGTGNACAGAAGGTTTGTCACATTCAAGTAACTATTTCGTAACAATGAGTTCAGTGACATGCAGTGAAAATACTGGTTTTGGGTATTACATCCGTATTTGGCCCATATTCATACCAGTGCATAGAGAAGTAAATAATTAGAAAACACGTGGATGTGCATCAACAATTTTTTCCAATATTTAAACAAAATTCCCAGTGAAGTTATGAGTAAAACTGTTTGAATTACTAGAAATGTAACGTACGTTCGTAATGAATATTAACATTTTAGCATTTTTGTTGTTTATATAGTTGCTTAAATTATGGTATTGAGTCGTCAAATTTTTTGACACTACCGGTGGCAAATTAAACTTAATGAAATAGTTAGCAAATTTTTAGTGCTTATTGCTGAATAAATCATTATAGTGACTGAAAAACGTTCATTGTTATTTTTTTCTAGCACGATACAATTGGAAAAATTATGTACGAAACATCAAAACTTACATGAACGCTATTTACAAATTCATTCATTATTTAAACAAGTTCAATTATTTATAATCACAGCGCTATCAATCTTTAAGTATTTTCTAAAAACATTCAATATTTTTGAACTGAATATACAATATTCAACGTTTGAGCTCTTAAAGTTCAAAGTCTTCATTAAAACTTATCAGAATTACGAGTATTTGCACGCGCTTTCTTGAAGGAATACTTCCTGCAATCAGTTTCCTATTTTTATTCTATAGTTGTATTGAAAACAGGCACGTTATGTGTCTTCCTATTGAATACTATACGAATATTAAAATGAATATTATACTAACATAAATTTATTGTGAACTCTAAATATTTTTTGGACTTACTTTATTGAGATGCTGCTATCAATACTGAAATGAATCGTTTTAAAATCAATTTCATTTTAATAGACCACGGCATTAGTTCTACACAATTTCTGCATTTAATGCCTGATCAACGTGAATTAAAAATATAGATACTAATGTAAGCAATGAACAATATCACAAAACAAATTGTGAAAGTCCGTTATTACCTGGTTACAAAACCTTCCCAATATAAANGTATGAGTGTCAGCGTGGTACCAGGAGAGCATGAGTGTCAGCGTGGTGCCAGGAGAGCATGAGTGTCAGCGTGGTGCCAGGAGAGCATGAGTGTCAGCGTGGTGCCAGGAGAGCATGAGTGTCAGCGTGGTGCCAGGAGAGCATGAGTGTGTTCTTGGTAGGCTATTAACAAATCTGGACGCCCATACACAGTACGCTGTTCACCAAGACACCCAGAATAGCAACGGAGACGGATTGCTTTCTTCCATCTACGCCAGTAGATGGCGTAGACAAATATTACACTGAATATTATATTGAATATTATACTAACATAAGTTTATTGTCTTTTCAAGTCTAAATATTTATGGACTTAGTTTATTGAGATGCTGCTATCAATACTGAAATGAATCATTTTAAAATCAATTTCATTTTAATAGACCACGGCATTAGTTCTACACAATTTCTGCATTTAATGCCTGATCAACGTGAATTAAAAATATAGATACTAATGTAAGCAATGAACAATATCACAAAACAAATTGTGAAAGTTCGTTATTACCTGGTTACAAAACCCTCCCAATATATATTTTGTTGAGTCATATACATAGCTCTAATTTATTACAAATACTTGTCATTTTTAAACACTATTTTAGACATATCAGCATGGATTCTTTTAAGTGGGATACACTGTAGAGGGACTTCGCGCGACTGCATCCAATATCGTCGCGACATTATGATGACGCTTGTTTCAAATTTAACGAAAAATATACGAATAGCAGGTGTATTCTAAGGGCGTTTAGAGAAGATAAATTAACATCTATATTTCTATTTTAAAATAAATTTACATTCAATTATACGAATAAAAATAAAAGCGACGTACTTATTTCTGAAGCATTGCCAGAATAGTGCAAAGTTTGAGTGCATCCAGCAAGTACAACGTTAACCAACACTAACACAATATTTCTATTGCAGGTCTTCATGTGCTGAGGTCTACAGCATGAATGAAGGGTCAAGCTCGGGGACATCAGTGCCTCAAGTGCTGGACTTGCCAGCGCTGACCACCAAAACTAAAAAACGCAAGCAAAAATCTTCGTCACCATTTAATTCCCCCACACATCATTCATCACCATCCTCGTCCTCATCATCACCATCTTCCTCGTCATCATGGTCACACTACGACGAGTTCTCAACGTTGACTTTTATAAACTGGTGAACATCCAAGTCCAAATTTCTATGTTCACGTATTTGATTGCAAGCAATTCACTATGCTTAGAAGAGAGTTGTTCAATAAATTGTTCAATACGTGTTTTGTGAGGCTAACATTACGAGACAAAACTCTCAAAATCCACCATATAAAACACAACTTTCATTTTAGTCGCTGTCATGCCCTATTCGGTAGGATTATCACATATTTAACGTACTACAGTATATATTTCTGCTTGTACATCATAGTCCAGTCATTCCTGGATCTAAAAAATGACTAAGAACATAATTTTTACGTCGAGGCTGTTATCTGATCATTCTTCGTAAATAATTATTTTTTCAAAGTGAATGTGAACGGAAAAAAATTAAATCCTACAGCGTTCTCTTTCATGCTCGCATCATTTCAGTGCTGACTTTCCTCTTCACATTAAAAAGAAAATTAATAGACATTAAGATTTTCATGTTTTTATTAAATGCGTCCAAATATTTATAAAATTTACAAAGATTTATGAAGCGTACAATACACGTTACTTAGTCGTCTCTTTAAACATTTGCAAGGTCATATTCTA
>VCRD01008264.1:0-18166 GCA_006783055.1 Trinorchestia longiramus
AGGCTCGGGTGGGGGACGGATAAGAGGA
Source organism: Trinorchestia longiramus (assembly GCA_006783055.1). NCBI lineage: Eukaryota > Metazoa > Arthropoda > Malacostraca > Amphipoda > Talitridae > Trinorchestia > Trinorchestia longiramus. The sequence goes on from VCRD01008264.1 coordinate 29, forward strand.
GGGAAATAGGTTGAGCGTGAAAGGACACTGGAGAGAAATGTTGCTGTCGACACCGGGTCCAGCCAGTGGTTCCGAGGGGTAAGGGAGGTAGAGGTGTCGGGGCAGCTGAAGAGGTGGATGGTCGTTTGGTCCGTGGCACCGCTGGCAGGACACGTGGGGTCCTGCGGTGCTCGTATTCGGGCCTGGTAGAGTTCAGGACTCTGCTGTGGCCCGTCCTAGTTGGGAAAGAAGAGTGTGGGTGGATCTGGGAAGGGATCGTTCTTGTTCAGAAATTGAGGGGACAGTTAGAGAACCCTGTTGGAGCCCTCTGCAGAGAGGGCCTGCTGAACTGCTGCGGAGTGGAGGGAGTTTAGGGATTGCCTATTGGTGGAGGGAAGGCAGTCCCCGTTTGGAGATAGGTAAGCTATGGAGGGTAGGAAGCGGGATTGGGCGGTATGTTTCATACTGCATGGGCCGGAGGGTTGGGTGACGGTGAGTTAGTTGGGGTATTGGGAGCAGAGGAGGTATTGGGAGCAGAGGAGGGAGAGGTGGTCGGCTACAGAGTGGACCCTCGTCTCCCTGTGGAGGTGCGAGACTGAAGCCATTTTGTGGGATCCGGGGGCTATTCAAGGGGCGGCGTTCTGGATTGTTTGGAGTTTCGCTATAGATGTGGGGGAAGCGTTGAGGAACCAGATGGGAGTTGCGTAAGGAACTATTGAGTTGATGAGGGCCTTGTATATGACAAATGGTTTCCTTTTGCTGGCCCCAGGAGGAACCAGCAAGGGCTTTAGGATGTTCAGTCTATTCTGGGCCCTCTCACACATTGTGTTTATGTGAGGGGTAAATGTGAAGTGGGGGTCGAAGGTAATTCCCAGGATTTTGGGGGACCGAGAGTGTGTCAGGTTGGTCTCCTCTTAGGTGACATGAGGGTTGGGGCGGGATTGGTGGGTGTCAGGGGTGAAGAGGAAGGATTGGGATTTAGCTATTGATACTGTTAACCCATTTGTTTGGCCCATGTGGCGACGTCAGAAGAGTGGGCGGAGGCGTCGAGTTTTGACTAGTGGCTATTGCTGTGAAGTCGTCAGCGTATGAGGTGATGGGAGGTGCAGTGGAGGGGTAATCAGTGACAAATAGGTTGAAAAGTGCTGGGGATATGACAGAACCCTGGGGGACGCCCACTAGGACGGGTCTGGAGAAGGAGGTGGTGGTTGTAGGAGCATTTGGCTGATCTGCCTTTGAGGTAGCAAACCAGCCAGCGGACTATGTGGTGGTTGAGGAGGAGAGATTTGGAAGATGAGTTGAGGGTGGGGGACGGTGTCAAAAGCTTTGGAGAAGTCTATGGTCATGATAGTCGTGCGAAGGTGAGGGTGGTGCTGGTTGAAACCTGCAGCTATTTTGTGACTCAGGTGAAGTAGGGCGAAGGTGAGGGTGGTGCTGGTTGAAACCTGCAGCTATTTTGTGACTCAGGTGAAGTAGGGCGAAGGTGATGGAGTGAAGGGGACGGAAACTGTGTTGGGAGTCCGAGAGAGGTATGGCTGCCGGCAGGTGCGGTGGGAGCAAGAGTTCCAGCACTTTCACAGCAGGACCGAGGAGTGAGATGAGGCGGTAAGAAGAGCTGGGTGAGGGTGGCTTGCAAGGTTTGGGGATGGTGATGATAATGGCTGTTTTCAAAATGGAAGGGATAGTGGTGTAGGAGAGGGAGAGGTTGAAGGCTTGTGAGATAAGTTATGCCTGAGTGACCGAGGTGGCGGATGTGGAGTATGGTGAGATTGTCAGGACCGGCTGCGGTGGAAGTGCCGGACTTTTAGATGGCCTCTCTTGTTTGGTCGTTGTAAAAAAGGAAGGATCAGTCTAGGGAGTGGATGGAGTTTGCGAATAGATCTAAGGATCTTGTGGGAGGATTTGTTACGTCGGAAGTGAGGAACATTTGTGAATTGACGGCAGAAGGATTGAGCTATGATGGGGTTAGAGGTGGTGACTCGGTTGCTGAAAGTGATGGGTTGGTTGGAGACTTCCCAGAGAGGGATTTGAGGGACCAGAATTTGGAGGGGTTGTGTTATAAGTTATGAGACTGGACTCTGCCAATCCAGGTCTGGCGAGAGTTAGTTGAAATGACAGAGGTGATGTTGTTGAGGTCGGGGAGAGAGGGGTCACTGGGATTGGAGGAGCGAAGTAGGTCCCGTTGGTTGATGAGGGGGATAGCAGAGAGGGGAAGGTTCGGGATTAAATTTTTCCTCTGGCCCCTGGGGATGGAACGATGGGCAGCAGTTTGGAGGGTGAGACGGATGAAAGCCTCTCCTTGTGTGCAGGAGGAGGGTAGTGGAGTATTATGGAAGATCTCTTCAGTGTGAAGAGTGAAGGCTTCCCAGTTTGCTTTGTCGAAGTTGGTGAAGGTTCTGCTGGGGGGTTGGGGGGGGTTTGTGGGGGAGGAAATTTCTATGGAGAGGTGGTTAGAGTTCAGACCAGTGAGGGGTGTCTAGGTGGTTTCAAGAGCTAGGTGGGGGCTTACGTTGGTGAGATCAGGAGAGGAAGGATTTCCGTTGGAAGGGAGGCGGGTAGGGAAACCTTGATTTAGGAGGATGAGGGGGCTGCAGTCGATGACACTGATTATGCTGATGCTCCTCGCTGCAGCCCTGTCACTTCTTTTGCTTGCTGCATTTTTGGGCATCTTCCATAATTAGCTGGCAATTTTGCCCAGTTGTTGTGGTACAATAATTTGTTGTGTTAATGAGAAACCGGCGGAGTTATAAGCCTTGAGATCGCCCATTATAATGATATTCAGGTCAGTTTAATGGTCGAGGAGGTGGGAAATGTCGGGGGAGTAAGCAGGAGGGCAGGAGGTTGGAAGGGGTATGTAAATGTTGTAGTCTGTAGGGGTTATTATCTAATGTGATAATGATTGATTGGTGTTGTATTGTGTTATCACCTGGGAAGAGATGATCGGAGAGGAGTAAGGGATGGAGTGGTGCATGCGAAAAGCCAGGCTACCGCCCCAGCCCGCCTGCCCCGTAGTCAGTCGCGACGGACGAAGGAATAGGAAGAAAAAGGAGAGGGAGAGTTTTGTTTCCTGGATAGCGGCTATGAGGACGAAATGAGTGGATATGAAATGGGTGAGTTCTGAAGAGCAACGCTCGAGACCGTTGCAGTTATATTGGAGTAGGGGGAGTGAGTGGGGAGGAGGAGGGGAGGGTTGGTGATGAAGTGGGTGAGGGGAGAGGTGACAGAGGAGAAGAGTGGTTTGGAGAAAGGATGGGAGGTGGACTAGGGGTTGGGTTGGGTGGGGTGTCTCTGGCTCCCCACGAGGCATAGGCCTGGGGTAGGCCAGAGCGGGACTTGCAAGAGAAGGGGGGATGTAGTCAGCAACAGAGGCGAGGCGAGAGCAGCGTCGGTGGACCAAGTGATGGCTGGAGGTACATAGGAATGAGACTCCTCTCTCTCGGTGACCCGGCAAGAGCACACAGAGCAAGGAAAGGTAGGGGGACGTGAGCTCTGGGAGTCAGGGTTTGGGTGGACCTCGCCCCTCAACCAGAGAGACTTGATGGTGGATGGGTCAGGGTGGGAGAGGAGGTTGCGGCGCCACTCATGCGGAGACTCCGCCTGGCCGAAACAACGGCAGTAGTGGAGAGAGGGGCACCTGAGCCCCGGAGCCCACCGGAGGCTTTTGCCCGTTTGGCCCGTCGGGGCGGAGTACTTCACCGCGAAGAGGCCTGGACATCGGAAAGCGGCTACTCGTGGTAGCGCTAGTAAAAGTAGTTCTAATCTTTAAAGATTTAATTTAATATTTTAGGATTGTAGGTGCTGTAGTGCATCTCATGTAGTCAATCCAATGAAAATTGAACTATAATTAATTTTGTTTTGTTTTGTTTTGTTTCAGACTGTAAAGCATAATTTCATAGACTTTTTGAATACTTTGAAAATTTTCTGTGAGAGTTTAAGACGTAAATTTTATCATTAGATTTACTTGATATCCTATTTTGCTTGATAATGGATTTGAATTTGCATTGCATATAATTATTTGAGTGTAATATTCTATGAAAAACAATCATGGAAGAAGATACAGTAAGTTTCACTCACCATCTTTGTCTATGTTCACCTCTTCAAATTCTCCTTGTCATGTTTTTTTCTGTGAAACTTCCTACAATTTAAGGCTAATTCAAAGTATTTGGCTTCCTTACTATATCCTTTCAATTTTTAATTTATAATTACAGATCATAAATTTAGTATTTTAAAATTAAGCCTGAAAAATATTTTTGATACTAGACTTTATATCTAAAATTGAAGCAAGAAACAATATGTACAGTTCATTAAGAAATTGTTTTAATATCTGTGCTGTAAATTAGAAGAAGTTTCAGTTGTGTATTTTATAAGTTTTGAGGTTTTATAATGAGAATATTCTATAAGTATTACTGATGATTCTAAGAACGAAAGTACTGCAGGTTCTATTTCAATTAATTTGTAGAGTGCAGACTCGTTTCAGAATGCCATTTAAATAAACTGAAAAGTTGTCCATTTTCTATTCGCTGGTTCATTTATGCTTAGGGTGTGGAAAGAAGTATTACTGCTTCTTTCATAAAGTAAGAAATAAATTTCACTATTTACTGATATCCCTCTGTACTCATGCACATGACATTAAGTTGTTTGTCCTCCTTGGCAGCTCGTGTACAAGCAGGACGAAGTGCACACCATCCCCACCTCTCAAGAAGAGCTCTCTGTGGGGGGAAGATTGCGCATCATTGAGAGGGTCAGTCATGCTCTATTGTGCTCCTACTCCTTTTAAGCTCTGGTAAATATTAATTATCTTGCTCACATATGTGACATATGTAATGTTTTGTTGTAAAAAATGTGTGCTCACTGTGCACATGCTGTTTAAATTACCATTTATTTAGCTAAAAATTGTTTTATATCCTGTTTGTTGTCATGATTCAAATTTTACTGAGGATGTTTTTAAATAGAAATATTGGTATTTTGTATTTGCCCAGGTAAAATTTGATGTTAAATTTTTAAAATAATTGAGTACAGATGTGTAATGGAGTTACATGTCATTTATTTAAATGACGATAATTACAATGAATTCGACAATATTTTTATTTAAAAAACATTCTCAATAAAATTTGAATCCTGACAACACAGGATATAAAACCACAATTTTTAGCTAAATAAATGGCTAATGTTAAATTATTTCCGGATGGTTTTCTTAGTCAGTAAAGAAGCAGAGGCCCATGCTTTTCTAACCACTTGCATGATATTTTAGCAAAGGTGAGAAGCTTTTTTGTTACTGTGTGGCTTGTAACTTCATCTTTATGACTTCTAAGCTGGATGTAGAAACCTGCTTTTTTATTCATGCAGTTACATGTTCACATGAAGTTCTACATATTACTAGCAAAGATAGCTGTACCACTGAGGAAGTTTAGTCCTAAACCCTTCACACAGAATAATTTACTTTGAAAATATCTATACTGCTCTGGGAAAGTATTTGAATCAGAGTCAAAGGCTCAGTCATGTACTTGGTGTGTATTTTACTTCTGAAGAAAACAATCACTTGTCTTATATAAATCATTGCTTAGGTAGGAGCCGTTCTCCAAAGCATGCTTGACAGATAGTGCTCTTATTATTGTATAAATTATCAAAATATTATCTAATTTTTCTCTTAGTAACTCAATATTTATGCCAAATAGATCAAACATTATTATGAGTGAATTATTACTAAAGTTGATTTTTTATTATGTTATTGTAAGTTTTAGTGTTCTTTATTCAGTTTAGGTAAGAATAATAATCAGAAGCTTTATTTTTGAGTACTCCTTTGAATTAATATGGTTTCTTGTTATGGCATTAACGTTCCCTGTTTTAGTCAAGGAATGTTAGGTTGCTCGTATTTTGAAAATTATCAGTTTATTTCATTAGAAAGAGCTTTCGAAAACAACTTATCTGTCTACATTAGCTATTGGTTGAGTTAGCATGGGTCAGTTTACACTTCATGAAGACAGCAATACCGAATTTATGCCAAGTCATTACTTAATTGAATATTTTTAATATCTATGTTATAGTTCATGATGAAGTTCAAATAAACTTGCAAGAGGTTTTTTATGCAAAATAGTTCAATACTATTGCCTTATTCTATTCAATACCATATTATTTACAGCTTAGATTTATGAAATACTTCAAGATACCTCACCCGGTGTTCCTAATACTAACTATGAAGCACACTTGAAACAACGCACCTTGTGAATTTGAGGCATATTTTGTGGTTAGATAAATGAACCATTTCTGTGTGTGAAATTTATATTTATGCTATGTTGTCAGTATTTCTAATTTTTATGCTTCATAATGTATGTCATAAAAAGGTAAATGTATGTTAATTTACAGAGAAACTCTGCAGTTATTGAGTGGCGATGCAGTGAAGAAGAAAGTAATGACAATGACTGGGCTGTTGTGAACAAATCAGCCGTCACCTTCACACATCACAATTCTTCAGGTTTGTATTATCTATTTTTTGCTTACATTCCCACATACGAAGTAAAAGGGTTAAGAGTATGCAAGTGGCATTGTGCTGTTGCTATTGTTCATCAGGCTATGTGCACTGCATGAGAGGCATCTTAGTTACTTGGGTTTATGACTTTTTCAGGATTTTGTTCAAACATTCACATAATAATTTAAATCAACTTTATTGCATGGTTAGTTGTTCTAGTGAAAACTTATGTTCTTCGTACAATTCATTGTAGAATAATTAATTTTAAAAATATTTATGCTGCTCTGCAAAAATACTTCATAAATACATGAATGGAAGGTATTTAAACAAGATGCAAAGGCCCAATCAACTCGTCATTTTTCATTAAAAGGCATGAATACCCTACTTCAGAAGCATTCCCTCTGTTTGGAGTCACTAAAAATAACATACTTGTCTTCTATGTAATTGTTTGAGTATCCATTGAAGAGTTTTGTTGATGGTTAGAAGCTCACACTCCATGATGTGAATTTGAGTTTATGGTGACTCCCCTTGAAAGACTAACCACTGTTGCAGATGAAGAACAGGTCTGTTCAGCAATACAAGAGCCGTCAGTAAATACAGGGGTGGGTGTATCCAAAAAAGGAAGCGTCTATTAATTCGTGATGCATTTGATGCACATTTTTATTGGATAGAGCAGATACTGAGGTAGGGAGAAAGTCAGTAAGGATATAGAGTTCCACCTTGAACCAGGGAGGAAGCGGTGAAACCAATGGTGCTGCATTGCGAGCTGGAATCTGCAGGTTAACATTGGTAAAAAGAGCTCTTGCTCGTGATGTCATGGATGGCAAAAGTGTAGAAGAAACTCGCTGAGAAGGAAGTTAAGTTTGAAGCGAGATATTAGCAATTTCATTGGAAAGTTATAGATTACTATAGTACTGACCTGTGAGTAGATTTCTGTGTAATGACAAAGGTAAAATATTAGTTTCCACCTCCAGTGAAGCTGCAGGAGAAGTTTTGCGGCATCCAGTAGAAACTAGCAAGGCGAAGACAATTTCGAATGCTGTTTAGCTGAAGGATATTTGAAGGAGCAGCGGTACCATACAGTGGGGCAGCATAGTTTAGTCGGCTACGGATGAGAGTTTTGTAGTGATGAAGTAGTAATTCACGGTCAACTCCACAATGTCTGTGTGATATAGATTGCAGCAGGTTGAGCAATGGTGTGCAGGATTGTTTGTGATACTCCATTTGATGATGCCAGCGGAAGAGTCCAATATGACTCCAAGATACTTGAATTGTTGTGAAGATTCCAATTGCTGTCCTCCCACTGTGATTGGAAATAGGTTAATTTTCTATTTATGAAAAACATACTCTTGGTTTTGTTCAAGTTTATTTATAGACCCCGTTGTTTAGATAAATTATGTTCATTGAGCTGTTGCTGCGAGGCATCTGTTACAACATGTAGATTGGGATAATGGGTGTAGAAAGCGAAATCGTAGTATACTCACACGAGCAGATCCCTGCCTCCATTGGCATATCGTGCATCATAATGTTGAATAAAGGTGACAACACCGCCCATGCGGTACATCACTCTTTGCTATCCTCACTGTCGAATAGGGACCTTCAATGAACACTTTGAAGAGTCTATTCTTCAGATAAGCTTGCTGCCATCGCAACATTGATCCCCAAACACCACACCGACTCAACTTATATAAGACTCCTATTGTCCATACAGTGTTAAATACACTTGTAAAATCAACGAAAATACATAGCATAATGACTTAATTTTTTTTTAGCGTGGATCGTATTGCAGCTTCCAGCATTGTAACTTGATCAATAGTCGACAATCTTCGTCGTTTTAAATAGCCTCTCTGCGTTTTTCTAAAAAAACTTTTATTTTTGAGGAAAATTGTGAGACAGCTGACTATTAGTTGTTCCATTAGTTTTTGTAGGCAGGACAGCAAGGAGATAGGATGATATGAATCCACAAATGTTAGTTGCTTGTTTGATTTGGGTAGTGGAATGATGATGGCAGGCTGCCATGATATGGGAAGCATGCCAGATTGCAGGTTTTTCTTGTATAATTGGAGTTGTACCTCTCATGGTGTCATGGCCAGGAGCTGTACCTCTCATGGAAATCAGACCCCTGTTCAGTTTGGTATTAAATGGTTCATTGATTAGAGGGAATATCATTATTTAATGCTACAGAACGAGGAAGCAAATTGTACTCATGAAAAGGTGATGAAGATGGGGCTATTAATCTTCTTAGATAGTGGTCAACCAAGGCATTTGCTTTAGAAGCTGAGTCAGTGATTATTAAATCATTTGTTTTGATAGGCTGAGCTTTTCTACAGCACGTGGTTTGAAGGTTTTTGAGGCCTTTCCATATTAAAGAAACAGAAGTGTCCGTAGTGGTTATTGCAGAAAGAAATTCCAGATTGCTTTTTTGCATTTTTAATCTCATATTTGACTAGAGCCTGACAGCGTTTGTATGAAATTAAATTTTCTTGTGTTGGTTGATTGATTAGAATTATTTTTGCATCTTGTTTTGCTTTCACTGCTGCTGCACAATTTGGATTCCACCATGCCTTATTATACTTAGGACAGATATATTCTTTTGTTTGTTTGAAAACTTTATAGGTGGTCTCAATCAAATTGTTTGTAGTTTCTAAATTACCGTTTTAGATCATTCACTATCATGAGCTCAGGCTGTTGCAGAGCAGCAGTCCAGTCATCCAATGACCCACTTCCAAATTTCCATGTTAGCTGTTTTCTGAACCCTCTTGTTGATGGAGTCACTCCAATGCTGATTACAATAGGATAGTGGTCACTTCTCATATCTTCTTCTGTTACGGCCATTGTGGACTAAAAGTTTAGAGAAACGAATGTCAAATCAAGTGTAGAAATAGGAATGGAGTTCTGATAAACGTAGTTAGTAAGCTGGTCGGGTGAAGTTATTAATGCTATAGAAGGATCATCCAGCAACAGTTGAGCTATGTTCAACCAGTTGTATTGGCTGGCTTTGTGGGTTCCCACATTGAATGATGAACATTAAAATTCCCCCACTACAACACGGGCAGTTTACAATTGATGCATAAAGTGTAGAAGCTTCCTTGTAGGTACAATTTTATTTGAATTGTGCGCGCAGGGAACTGAAAGTGGAATACTATTTTGCAAATAAATGTCCATACCTAATACTTCAAGAGAACTAGGGAAAAATTTAGTCGATTGAAGCTCAGTGTAGGCAACATCATTTCTAACAAGAATTGCTACTCGTCCACTATCATGTACATCTATTCTGTGCATGTAAAGTGCTGTGCACCAAACAAAGCTAGGTTCAAAGTTTGGTGAAAGCCATGTCTCATACAGACACAATGTGTGGCTTAAGGATGTACTGTGTAATTTTTAAGTTACTCAATTTATAACAAACACACTTTTACAGTTCCACTCAAATGTTTTTAAATATTTTTTTTGTACCCATCTTGGTATTTTGTTGGTGGGCACAGTGCGAGTAGGATTTTGTGACGGTTTTCTAGTGTTATGAAATAATTTTTCTGTCAATTTTTGGCTGATCTTAATGTTGTGCTTAGTTCTTTTTGTGTGGGTTAGTTCGTCCAATGATAAAAGTGTAATTTCCATGTGGGGCATGATTCTTGAAATCTCTTCCATAGTCGTTTGAGAAATTATTTAATTAGAACACTGAGATTAGTCCAGAAGTTGAAAATTTTTAGATGGAGCGTGTGGGGATTGAAGTTGAAATGTCTTGCAGCAATTTTGTGTACTATCCCCGTTGTACCCATCTTAACGTCTTTCTAACCAGCAGCTGTAAATATTCTTATCAGAAGATCCAACAGCTGGTTGATGGTGAAATGTTTTTGGGTGGGCGTATACGGATCATTAGTTTGGGTACCAACAATCTTGGTTCTTGGTATTTTTACATTCTGTAGGTAGCCAGAATCTGGTTGATGTCGTGGCAGGGTAATGTCGGCAGGTAGTGGTGTTGTAGTTTGCTTAGAAACTTGCTTCGCTGTATCTCTGAGAGGTAATTTTGAGGTTGTTTTTTTCTACTTTTGCTTGCTGCATTTTTGGGCATCCTCCATAATTGGCTGGTAATTTTGCCCAGTTGTTGTGATACAATCATTACTGTTGTGAGGACCGTTACAGACAATGCAGCGAGGAGCAGATCTGCAGTTTGCAGCACTGTGTCCGAATCGTTGGAATTTAAAGCACTGCCATGGTTTCCCAATACAGTATTTCCTCACCGCGGGTGTTACGTTCCAGGACCACCCGTGATAGGTGAAAATCCGCGATGTAGGGACGCTATATTGAATTTAACATCACTTCATTAGTTGGTGCCATACTTGTATCTTCGGCGTGGGATGTAGTAACTTCTTCAGGTACAGGTACTTTCGCTAAAGGCGTTGGCGTCACAGACATCTTCATGCGAGTTATGAACTTGGTTATGGAGAGTTGCTGACCCTGCTTCTTTGCCTGGGTTAGCATGGTTTTATACGCTGACATGCAGCTGTCAATGGAATTCCTGAACTGCAACGAACGAACCATATTCGTATCCCAATTTTCCGCAAGTGGCTGAAGTTTTTGAGCGTTTCTGTGCAAGGCTGCAAGATGTTCAAGCGTTAGGCCAACTTCCTCCTCTTCTTCCTCAGCCCGTTGTTCTTCCTCCTTTTCTTCACTTGCTGGATTGATCAGCTTCTCCAGGTCTTCGTCCGTCAATGGTTGACCGTGCACTTCAAGTAGATCATTCACGTCTTCGGCTATCATATCACTAAAACCCTTTCCATCCAGTATATTTACCAGCCTCACAGCTTTATTGACTGCCGGTTGATGAATTTTATCGGCAGTTATATCATGCATTTCATTTTAATGCAAAATTCATGAAATATACACATTACTGTACAACACGTACTACGTATGGGCAGAATGAGTACCGTTAAAACCTGCGAAACAACGAAAATGCCTCGAGAGATATTTTACATCAATATTTTTGAAAACCTGCGAAATAGCGAGTCCGCAATAAACAAACGGCGAAGTAGCGACTGAACACTTTATATGCATACACTCGATATTGTTAATAACCAATTCTAACATATGGTGGTAAATTGTTTGTTTGTAAAACCACTTTGAACATCGGTGTTTTGAATTTTTCCTTGCCCTTGTGAATTTGTTCAGCCACAGCTCCATCAGAGTTCCTTATCTTGGAGTGCTTCAGTCAGTTCTTCATCAATGTCCTCTCCGAAGATCCAATGACTCCTACGTAAGTGGTCTGGCTGGCTGAAAGCCGATATTAACTCTCCATAGGCCTATCTAATATTCAACAGCGCTGAGGGGTCTTGATAGTGTCTATTGATGGTCGGACGAGAAGCGGTGCATTCAACGTAGTTGGCCATACTTCGAGCCAATAGCATCTGGTGCTCTCAGGCGGTCACCCATCCAAGTACTAACCAGACCCAATATTGATCAGTGAAAGTTAAGCCACACATGTTGCTTAACTTCGCTGATCTGATCTATTCATGGTAACAAGAAGGTTCCTTCCAATGGTGGCCTTGCCAATGTATGTATATAAAATACCACTGTCCCCAAAAGTATAAGCTACCAGTGCTTTGGAGAGTTTTTTAAATAAACTTTTGTTAATAGGATTATTTCCTACAGGTTGGACCAAAACCACTGTTGGCTGCATGATTATTGTGTCGTTTGTGTCTGCATCTCTTAATCTTTGTTCTCATGTAATTGGGTTGTCCTCTTCAGAACCCATGAAAACTTCCATTAAAACCCCCAAGGCTTGGTATTTCAAATTGATTTTTGTTGTTGAATGTGCAATTTCTGTTAGTAGAGGATATTGTTGCCGGCTGGACAATTTTTGAGGTCATTATTGGTGCTTTCAAAGCCAAAGTATTTTTCTTTTTGTAAACCCTCATCTTCTACATGGAACATAAATGCAGACATTGAAAGATGCTGAGGGGAAACTTCGAAAGAAGGCCAGGCTTCTGATTCTCCTCCCGAAGAGGAGATATAGCCATTCCGCTTCTATGCTTGCGTTGGCACACGATTCAGCACTTGGTTTATCACCAGCTTGGTCGACTGGTGAGTGAATCTGCTTTAGAGCGGGAAGGCCCGGGTTCGAATCCCGCTGCCGACATGGTTGACGCGGCTAGAAATAAGGCATGGGACTTGGGTAAACAACCGAATAATTATCGAAGTAATTATCCTACCTAAGAATGGGCCTGAAGGTTCGTTCCTATAGCCTCATTCTATTCTATTCTATAATTTTTAATCTTCCTTCTTGTCTATTGAAACTCCAAAAATAGCTGAAGCTGTTCACCAGTTAGTAAACACCGTTCAAAAAAGATGTCGCGCCTCCAGTCACCTTCAAATTTGTCAATCTTAAAATCCACATACAGATTTCACTCATACGTTGTGTATTGGCTTCGAAGAACACGTCTTTCAGCGGAGCTTTTACAGAAATCGGTACCTAATGCCATTGCTTGTAGCACATTAGAGCAACGAAAAGAGCCACTGATTTCACTCTGGTTTTCTCTCGGTCAGTCAGTGACTGCTTGGATTTCAGCATCTCAAGCTTGGGGCAGTAGATAGCCTTGGCTATCCACTGAGCTTGATGGAGAGCTCCAGGAGAGTGGAATGGTTCGTCTTGACTTTCATCACCGAGGAACAGGATGGACAGATGAATAAGTTTTTCATAGCTCTCTCTGGTATGGTTCTTTGAAATCAGACCCTCCTTCATGAAGGCCGATGCGTCGTCCTTCAGCTTGCTGGAAGTGTCATTCGTGTCGAAGAACTAGACGAGGTCCGATGTTTCTACTATCTCTTTCTACGAGGAATTGATTATATGTCATCGATGTCCGAATCGTTTGAAAATTCCAATTTCCGGACTAGAGGAAGGGCCGAGGCTGGTTTCGAAGACATCTTTGAGGATCAATTCGTGTACATGATAGCGGCAGGCCAACAAAGCAAGCTTGGTCCGAGTTCTTGCTCAAACCGAATGTGCACCTTGCACCACGCCAGTGTTCAAAGCCGTGGTGTCAAAATAGAAAGTGATGATCTTGTCCTTGAGGTTCGCTCCTTCAAAACCAGCCAAATTTGAGCTTGCTGGAACCCTAAAAAGAAAATCTGCATCATCTTCCTCTGTGAGGAAGACAGCAATGCGGCCCTTCGCATCACCAGAGAGGGATAGGAGTTCTCCATTCCAATGCAGGACCAACGTCTCGGATATATTCTGGTTCCACAGTTCTACGATTTTCTCAACGGCGTGCTGTCTTCCCGCAATTCGTGCCCGATGGACGTATTCATCGAGACCGCCATACATCCAATGTCGATTCCAAGAACACGAGCGGTAGTTGCGAACGTTGACATTGTTTGCTGCTCCGACAACTTCTTAACCTTATTCGCTGTCACGAGATAAATTCCAGCCATACATTATTCCTCTCTGTCTACTCTCTGACCCCTCAGGTACTCTTTGTCCTCGTCCTTCATGTCTGCCCGTTGGAGAGGGGAGGAGTGTGCAAGGTCGATGATTTCTTGGAGGTCTCCCTTGAAAATTCCGTGTAATGTTTAGGATTCTCTTTGTTCTTGTTCTTCTTGATTTCATTATACCCTTTTACCAGCTGTGGCAGCTTCGTACCGGCGTGCGTTACTATAGTTGTGAGAATCTCGGCGTGCGACCAGAAAGGGAGAACCTCCTCCACCACCGCCTTCCTACTCCCGCTCGCTGTCTTCCCCATTTCTAGGGGGCAGAAGTAGCAGAGGAGAACTTACTCCTTCGATGGTAGTTGGGCTCCGGTAATTTCCTCGACTGGAGCCTTGTCGATTGGTCAAAGATTATTAGCGGCTATTGTTGCCATGTTTAAAACCTCGTAGAGAGAAACAAAGAAATTTAGAAAAATTATGATTTTGATTTACGTCACCTATATGTTCATTTTGTCAGGCACCTAAATATTACTATATATAGTTAAAATTTTACCGTAATACTATTCCAGTAGTAGAAAACTGGAATAACACAACCGTTCAACATTTCCAAAGTTTCGCATTTTAACACACCTTAACATGCAGTCAATTATTGTTATAGAAGAGGCCAACTTCTGAACCGACATTTTTTGCTTTATGGATTAGTCAGTCAGGAATAATGCTTTTTAGTGAGCAAATATGTTTTGAACAGCGGTAGAGATACATTCTGCTATTGTCCGGAACTTAAGCTTGTCCTGTAGGATAAATGATGAGGTCATTGGAAATTGAGTTTATTGAAGCCGTGATCTGAGAAGAAGAATACTATTTAGACTAGAAGTAATTATACTAAGATTAAAACTACAACATTGATTATAACTAACACTAGTGGCAGCAGAACAAGGCACATTTGCTTAGAAGCTAATAAGTAGTACTGGCAGCAGAAATGGCATGCATGATCATCTTTTCAATATGCCTACACTAGAATACTGGTCAAAAATAATACTGGCCATTGAGGCTGACTGAAAACACTGGCAGCTACACTGAACTAGAGTAATGGCATTAATATCACAGTTGCAGCTCAAATAACAGGTTGCTGCCACATGTATACGGGAATATAATTTCCTTTTGAACAAATACTAGCATAAAGATGATTTCTTTAGAAAAGAAAGCATATGACTGAAGGTGCAAGTATAAATGGCTTGAAGTTTACCAACCTCAATGTCAAGGAAAAATATCCTATACATCACAGTTAGAAATGCCTGAATGCCTCTATACAAGAGGGAATTGTACTGCAACGTTATTACCCAAAGATACAGTGAACTATTATGATTGACACATCACTGCACGAGTACCGTTTTGAAACATATATAGCTGCTGTTGCAATTCAGCATCGTAAATTGAAAAAGAAAAATGGCTAACTGTATTCTGCAACAGGCACCGTGTTACGCAGAAAACTCATACACTTAGAGCACACTGAATTGAGAAACACAAAATTGTCTAAGGAACTTTTCACTCCAATGTTGGGTGGTGTGAAAACCTACAACTACATTGAACACATTATAATGCTGTATACCAGAAATCATTTTTCTACATTCTACTCTAAATATTATAATATTATGAATGGATACCAGTTAAAATAAATGAAAAATTGGCTATGCATGTAGCATGCTTTTTGTAGCTTACTGTACTGAGCAGGAAGAAATGAACAAGTTTAATTTATCACAAACACATTGATGAAATAACTTCTTAGCCCACATGAAATAAATACACTGACACTTGGTCAGTATCACACATAAATTCCACAGCTATGCATGTACTAGAACGCTGGTTGAAATGTGTATATGTACGTAGGTTATTATCAACACGCTGATGAGATAACTTCCTAGCCCAACCGGAAATAAATACTGACATTTGGTCAGTATCACACGTAAATTCCACAGCTATGCATGTACTAGAACACTGGTGACAGAATATTATATTAAATGATTAGTACATTGAGCATTCCTCAGTGTCACATGGATATCACAGTTGGCGTCCTGTCTGTATAGGCTAGGCTGCATTTTCACAGTTACATAGGAATTGTCTGGCATGTTATAATACTGCTAGTATCAACGGACTTATGGATCTAAGTATACTCACGATTACATTTTACACTTTATACTTGATATCTTACATTTTTGACTTGGTGGGGATTTGGCACTGTTTAAGAATAGCACTTGTGTTCCTATTGACGGTTCCTTGGAAAGACGCTGAAACCGACGCTTCAAAAGCCTACATCGATGCGCTCTTGTTATCCGTTTCCGGAATGTTGCCAGATGGAAGTAGATCTGAATCGAGTTTTAAATCCCTTAAATGTTTATTCTATTTACCTTTAATTTTAAGTTCCTTATATATTTATTTCTTACTATCCTGATCTCCTGGTCAGGACAACTATAGCGAGTTATTCTGCTTACACATGACTAGTGTGCCAATACTTTGTTCTGTGTCACCAGTGTGTTAATGCTTGGTTGGGTCTTTCACACGTATTCGTTGTGCAGGATCTGTGGAGATCACCACTCCCAGACGCCACGTCCGGCCAATCTGTGTGGAGCTCTCAGATCTTGGAAGCTACAAAGTGAGTCGTGATTTTTCTTGTGTCAAATGAAAAGTCAATGTCTATCGTATTGGATCCTTAATTACCAAACAACTGATGTGGATGTATTGCTGCACGTTTTAGATGAAGTGGCGGGAAGATGCATGGATGAATCGTGAATATTTGGTTCTCTAATATAGCATGTGATCTAGTAGGAAGACCTTCGAGGGAGAATTTGGGCTGTAGAAATCTCTAGGTTTTGCACCACACATAAAATTGTTAAGGTAATAAAAGGTGTGGTAAGTAATAGTGCAGTTCAAGTTAGGCCTAGTCCTGCTCTATGTCTTTTCACTGAAAGATGTAGTAAGAATCTAGTTTGTGATGCTACAAAGAAGAATCTACAAATGCTATCAGATCTACGCACTTTCCTATCACTTGGCTTGTTTTTAACCCGAAAAACTGACCTGGTCATAAATTTTTCATTTTCGTAACTATTTTTTTCCTCCAGACACTTCCTTATTATGTCTGACGGCTGTAGGTGGTTGTGTAAACAAAATAATTTTGCGTGGGGGCATCGTGTTAGATAATAAGTGACGCTATACTGCTTAGATCCTTTTAAGTTAATGCCATTACATTGTTATTCGAATAATTGTGCTTTTCTTGCGTAGAGTTGATCTTATGGACCAATGTATGCACTCCTGAGTTTCGTATGGGAACGACCAGGTCATTCACTAGAGTGGCCCAGCATAACAGATGGGACACGTGCTTCTAAACTGCTCTTTAAAATGGTATATACGTGCGTACTAAGATCTGACTCTAGCGCGGTTCCCCGTGTGCAGAGAGACAACCGGCGAGGCAGTTATAATAATGGGCTTGGTATGTGATGCATTGGTACTTTGCTTCTGAAGAGTCTTGGCCCACTGCGTCTCAGCAATGAGTGCGCTGAGGAATTTTGAGTCGAGGAGAACTTGGAGAGGCCGATGAGGAGTCAGGGGGAAGATGTTGACTTTGTGAGCGCTTTATAGAGTGAGTCACCGTGGCGGCTCAACCTCCTTATATAGGCGGTCGGTTGGGCTCGGTTGTCTCAGCGGGACCGGTCATTGGTCGACGTGGAATGCCAGTTTATTTTCCGATAACGGTACGGGAGCTATCATCGTCTACGCTGTATTCATTTCCTCTGTCCTGTTCGCTCATTGGCTGTCTCGAGGTGGCGGCGCTCACCACGTGCTATTCGTACGAGAGAGCGTTTGTAGTGTGAGCCAAGCGATTCACTACAGAGGCGAGGCAGTCGAGCCCCTTGCAGTCAGAATGTTGGTACCTGTGCACTTCTGCTGTCGTTTATTGCCTTGCTAAAGTTCCCAGCTACCTGATAGTGTGCTTTTTGGTTGAACTCTACAAACTATTCTGTAACCTATTTAAAATTTACCCAACTATAGTGCAGTGAAGAAAATTATTAAAAATCCTGTTCAGACAAAATGTTATTTGTCAGAGACTTTGGCTAGTCCAGTGACGGTAAATTATGAGGGTGTTGGTTATTGATTTTAATTGAGCTGTGATCTGAGAACAAATACACAATTTGCAATGAAGGAAATAATTATGATAAAATTAAACTAAGAGACTTTGAGATACTACCGGTTGTTAAAAAGGATAGATAAGTCGTAGGGAG